>RJWM01025677.1:0-29048 GCA_004363535.1 Dasyprocta punctata | reverse complement strand
TGGAACGGGCAGCTGTTATCATTTGGAAGTGTGGACCTGGCCTTGTCAGAGCTATTACCTTTTCAAGAGAAACTATAAATTCATATTTGTATTAGGAAGTTCCTGTACCTTTGTCCTACATTTTCACAGGCTATTTCATCTTAGACACTGTCCCCGTGTTTTAAACAGCTATCATCAGGGGAGCAATCATGTCCTCACATTGGTTGTGTGAGTCAATAATCCAAACTTTTTCTAAGGGTAGCTAATGGAGAGGGACTAGCACATTATTCAATTATTTCTGAAATAAGAGAAGCTCTTTAAAAAACAATATAACGCAATTTCTGAATGAATGTAGTTGTACAATTAAATAGTATAAAATCAATTAACCACTAATTGCTAAACTTTGATTAACATGTACAAAGAATTACATAATTTGGGGCAACATTCAATGGTCTATAAACTATTTCTTGGCCAAATGTCACTGTAATTAATAATTAGAACAATAGAGGTCTTGAATTCATCACAGACATAGAAGACGTGGAACCAAATTGCAATCTGTGATTTCGATACTTCTGAACATAACGTCTCTTTCGTTAGAAAAGGTTATAGTCCTCTTTTGCCTTGGATTCCTCTGTAGTGGGAAATATCTGTTTATAAAATATCTTCATTGATATACAGATCTTATAAATCCAATTAACTTCATTTGCATGTGCTTCTCAATGCATTCCAAATTCCTAACACAACCTTAATGAGTCAGTTGACTTTTTTGTGCCTGAGCTCTGACACACAGGTGTTGGTCTTATACATTTCCAAGGCTTTCTTCAGAATTTTGGCCTTTACACTACATTCTTCGATTTTCAGGCTCATGGTCTGATTAGGATACTGTTATTCATTTCTATACATTTGTGACTAAAAAAGTCTGAGATGTTTTGTAATTTTTTGTGGTTACTTGCTCCTTTTCCTCTTTCTCTATCCTCCCAATGAATAGTTGATGGCAACTTTCATACCAGCCTCTGTGGGATGAATGTACACATGTGTTGGTCATGAAATGCTTCAAAAACAAGAATGGTAACTATATTGATATTCCCAAAATGTAGTGTAGTTATTGGCTATTGGCCCATATGAGGCACACAGTGAATGAACAAAACCTTGCACTGGTCTTTCTGATTTTATCAAATTATTTTTTTCTCCATATAATTTTAAAACAACTTTGAAAAATGAGCTTTTTGAAGTATCTAAGATCCAAATCATTATGAAAAAGAGCAATGAGCTGCACTGACAGTTTGGTTTCCCACTTTAGTTCTACACTATACATGCACCATACATACATGTCTATGCATGTATAGTTGTATTTCATATGCAATTTTGAATATTCATGCCATTGACTAGAACAAAAATACTAAAGCTGAAATTCATCAATAGAAGCTAATGTGTCAACCTTTGAATTTGGGTTTAGGGACTGACTGCACATGATAATGAATACCCTCATATATATTTCAAGTCCTGTACAGTGTGGTTTTCACTATAGGAATTGTTACATAAGTATAGAATAACCTCTGAATATGGTGGATTGTGGTTATTTTTCATACAATTTAAAATGATCCAATTTTGAGCATAGTTAGGAAGTTTCTCAACATGAAGAATGCTCACATTTCCCACAGGGATATTAATTCAGAGAAGAAAACATCTTTAGGCCAAAAATTACTGAAAATTCATTCCTCAATCTCATGCACAAGGTTTGTGCTATAAAAGGAAGATTTGTGCTATTACTTTTATATTATTTATCTTTATGTGCCTAATAAATATGAAGAAATGTATTCAAGCTTCTAAGGGTAGAATACATATAATGTAAGTTTAAGTTGCTAAGAAGAAACATTTTGTTTAACTTAACAGTGGTTGAGCATGGGCAGAGAAAACCAGCAGATTCACCTCTGCCTGGTGGCCACCGCTGGCAGAAGACTCCTTTCTGCCAGCAGACAGCGTGGGCAGAGACAGCCAGGAGATCGACCTCTGCCTGCTGGTTGCCTACAGTAGAAATATTGCTTCCTGCAGGCAGTCACTGGGAACAGGGACACACAACCAGGCAAGCCCTGTGCACCCTACCCACAGGCCACCATTGGAGGCCCTTACTTCCTTAAGGTAACCATCACCCACTGGAAGAATTAGACAAACATACCCCTGTGTACCAGATGCCATCGTGGGAGTCCCAATGTAGACATGCAGGCTGAGAGAAGCAGCCCCACCACCACACGACCCCAGCCATTGGGGAAGCCCTAGTGTAGCTGCACAGGTCTGGAGAAGCCCACCCCATCCCCTGCTACCTCCCTGCAAATGCAGGGTCAGAGGAACACAAGTGTCTGTCCCATTCTCCTACACCATGGAGGGGCAGCCAATATGGGAAGTGCCTGGGACACCACAGTCAGCTTGTTAGGAGGAACCCAGGAGAATGTCAAGATGAAGGAGTAAAAGGCAATTTCAGACTTCCAGCTCACACAGAACTAGTCTGGGAGGTACAGTCACTGAAGAAAGCAGAAGTCACACACCTTAAACCTCTGAGAGGATAACAACTGAGGTAAAGAAACAACTTTATGAGACTGTAAAAGTAATCGAAACAGAAATAATGTCTCATTTAAAAGAAGATATGAAAAACATAATGAAAGAATTGCTCAGCATATCTAAAGAAGACATAGATGAAAAAGAGGGGCATAGGAAAATTATGGAAGCCTTAAATGAACAATATAGAAAGGAATTACAATGCATGAAACAGATTAAAAAAGATATCCAGGAAATTAAAAAGTTGATCAAAAGCTGGCAAAACTGCTTGAAAGAGACTGAAAATAGACTTTCATACCTTGAAGACAGGATTGCAGCTTGTGATTGTGAAAGGAAAGATCTTTTAAAAAAACAAGGAACCAGGAAGTAACAATTCAATGGCTGCAAGATGATGCAAAGAGAAATAATTTAAGAGTGATAGATATCAATGAAGAAGCAGGGGTCAACACAAATGAAATAAAAATCTATTTACAGAAGTAATAGCAGAAAACTTCCCAAACATGGGAAAAGGAACTGGTATACAGATAAGTGAGGCATATAGAACTTTAATTAGCCATAAACAAAGTAAATCTACACCCAGACATATAATAATCAAGATCCCACAAATTCAGCACAAGAACAGAATATTAAAAGCTACTAGAGAAAAGAAACAGATCACCTATAAAGGAAAACCAATCAAAATCACCACAGACTTGTCAATATAAACCATCAAGTCAAGAAGAGTTTGGAGTGAAGTGTTTCAAATACTGAAAGAAAACAACTTCTAACCCAGATTGAAGTACCCTGCAAAACTATCTTTCAAAATTTTTGGAAAAATAAGATACTTGCCTGATAAAGAACAACTGAAGGAATTCATGACCAACAAACCAACCCAACAAAGAGTGCCAAAGGATATTCTAGACAGAGATAAAGATGACCATGGTTTCAGGAACAGCAGCAGAGGAAGATCACCAAACAGGACAGGCAACTGAATGAAAGGGAAAAGTGGAGGGCCAACAGCAGGAGGATAGCATGGCAGAGACAATGTACACTGGTTGTAACCATTAATGTAGATGGCCTCGATTCAGCAATAAAAAGAAACACAGGGAGAGTAGATCAAGAAACAAGATCCATCAATATACTGCATGCAAGAAACACATTTAACTCAAAAGGAAATTCATAGACTGAAAATCAAAGGGAAAAAAACAATTGTTCCACGTGACAGGAGACCAGAAAAAAGCAAGGGTAACTTGTCCATCAACCACAGAATGGATAAGAAAGGTATGGCATTTTCATATAGTGGAAAGCTACCCTGCTATAAAGTAGGATAATCTTGAGGCTCTTGTAGGTAAATGGATACCACTGGAGGTCATGTTCATGGGTGAAACAGTTTGAACTCATACGGGTGAACACTAGCATAAGAAACAGAAGGAATTAGTGGGATCCAAAAACACAATAGATATAAAAGTGATAGGGGAGGAAACACATAGGAGGAGAAGGTGATAACCAATGTTAATTTCTTATTGTCTTGTCTTGAACTCTTGTAATGTTCTCACAATTGTGTTAGGTTTGGCTCTGTTCTGTCTTGTTTTGTTAGAGTTTACTGTGTCTAATGGTATGGGCACCTATTTTGAACATAGTGGGATGTATTATGGTAATCATGGTTGGCTTCCTAATATCTTGTTTTGAAGTCTTATAATACTTTCATTATTTTGTTTAACTGTTTTTTTTCTGTTTTATTTTATTTGATTTTATTATGTGTGATGGTATGAACAGTTATTTTGAAGAAGATGAGACATTATAGTAACCATTGTTCATTTCCTGTTAACTAGTTTTGAAATCCTGTAATTCTTTCATTCTTTTGTTTTGATTGATTTCAGTTTGTTTTCAATTATTTGATTTCAATGTGTATGAGGGTATAGACAGCTGTTTTGAAGAGAACCACAGACATTATGATAGCCATTGTTGATTTCCTATTATGTTGTTTTGAAGTCCCATAAAGCTTTCATTCTTTTGTTTTGATTGGTTTTATACTATTTCATTTCGTTGCATTGCATTGTGTGTGAAAGTATGGACAACTATTTAGAAGAAAACAAGAGACATTATGGTATCCACTGATGATTTCCTGTTGTCTTGTTGTGAAGTCTTGTGTTGCTTGCATTGCTCTGTTCTGATTTGCTTTGTTCTATTCTGTTTTGTTTTATTCTCTTTAAAAAAAAACTTAACACTGGTTTGACTTTTGAGCATGATATGGAATCAGTTAGATTGTAAGAGCCTTTCCAAAGAAGTTTAGATCCAGAATTTAATACCCAGATTTTTCTTGCCTGATTCTATTAACGCAAAGTCATGTAGTTATCACATTCAGAAAGCTCTGAAATCTGCAATTCAAATCTTCAAGATTTGTGCCATTCCCAGAAAGTAGATTACTTTAATTTACTGGTCAGAAAAGATAAAAAAGAAACATAGGTAGAAATATTCTTTTGTTGTTTGACCACCATAGTACTTATCCATGAGTGAGTAAGAAAGCTTTTACTTTACTCAACACTAATAATTGTCTTCTTTATAAGGGGTGGTTTTAAATTGATATTTAGTAATTACACATATTAATAGGTGTGTTACTATATATATTTATAGTGTGTTATTTTGATATACATGTATAATAACCAAATCATGGTAATTATCATATCCATTAGCTCAAACATTTATCATAACCTTGTGATGAGAAAATTCAAAATTCTTTTTTAACTATTTTGAAATGTACAATAAACTACTGTTAACTGCAGCTACCCTTCTGTGCAGTAGAATACTAGAATTTATCCCTCTTATTTAAGTGTGTTTTTGTTACCCTTCCCAGTCTCTGGTAATCACTGTTCTACTTCCATGAGATAAATTGATTAAGCTTTGCACATGAGCAAGAACATGGAACATTTATCTTTCTGTGTCCTCCTTATTTCACTTGACATGATGTTTTTTGATGTGCTAGCAGAGGGGAAGTAGTTATCTGATGATACTTAACCACTGGGCTCGCTGAGAAGTAATCTGTCAGCTTGTATAGCCTCATAAAGCAACTCACATTCAGTCTCATCACAGTTACTTAACAAGACTGTAAGATTCTGCTGTAGAATCTAGAACTTCTGAGTTTGGGGAGCTTTTTTATTTTTATTTTTGGTATTGTCACTGCTGGGGAATGGACCAAGAACAAGTGGAGTGTGGTGCTGTATGTGCCCTTTTGCATTCTCATAAAGGACACAAGCTCTATCTGAGGCCAAATGACCAATAGCCTCCAGGACAGCTTATTCCCATTCCTCTGGGTTATAGGGAAGACTGGCCTTGGCTTCTTTCTCCAACGTGTTTAAAAATCAATCTGTAAAATAACTTGATCAGATAGAAAATTTCTTGTAGAAGGACTCACAGATAAATGGTTAATAACTTGCCTCTATAAAAGGTATCTATAATTATTCCCATTTAAAGAAATATATCTTTTGTATTCTACCACAGATTATACTTGGGTCACTCAGTTTAATTTAAATCAAAGATATTCAAAGTCTAGGCCTTTCCCTCAAAGTCCTTCTGTCTATAAAGATGGCCTCATAGGCCCATAGAGCCTTTTATTGAAGCATATTTTCCGAGTGACTTTTAGTAGTCTTCCTGAACCTTTATCTTAGTGTGCTTGATAGGTACTGTCAAAGATTCTGGATGTCAAGGGCCTTTATGGCCTTGGTTACCATCATGATCAATTCTGTAGTAAGTAAGGTTCCGTTTAGGTTTAGGATTAAGCCATTTCTTCTTATGAGGTAAATGAACACTTTCTGGGTACCACTACATGTTAATTATCTGGCAAGAATTATCTATAATAATTAAAAACTAATCCTTAGGGAAAACTAAGATCTATAAGGATGACTATTATATCCTAACTGAGAGAGATGAAGGGAATGTGATAGTGGAAGTCTCATAAGAACAAAACAAATCAAATGAACTCCTCTGCCTGGTAGCCCACCTGCTTCCATCTGCTGATGTTTCACTGTGCATTTCTCTCCTGGTCCTCTGGTATCCACACCTGTACTCCATCTACCTAAATTTGTTCTATTTATTTTAGACCCAATCTTTACTATTTATCCAAAAATATTTAAGGAACCCATTTTCTTCCCCTCACCTAGAAGGCTCCATTGTTTGGTTAAGGACCATGGTTTTCAAATCAGACAGAACCGTTCAAATCTCTACTTCACCTCTTATTTACCTTGTGACATTCAGTGAGGTTTTTTTAAGTTTGGAATTTGTCATTCTCTCCTAAATATAAAATTTACCTAAACAAAATCAAATTATTCTTCATGAGTCCTAGAAAACTGGGAATAACACTTATTTTCTTAAAAGACTTTTGAAAAAACTTCTGTTTTCTCATCTATAAAATGGGGTAAATATGAATGTATCAAAGGGCTGTTTTAAAGATTAAGCAGGATAAATTATGTTCTGTTTAAGATAGTGTGTGGCAGCTAGCTCCTCCTAATTTTAGTAATATTCCACCTTTCTGACTTTTTATTGTATTCACAAAGCATTGTTCCATGACTGGCTTTGGTACAGAAGAAAGAGCACTAGATTAAAAATCTCATGGTTTGGGTTGAACTCCTGCCTCTGCCATGCACTGGCTAGGTTTTAGGGAGTCATACAGAATTTTGGAGCCCTGGTTTTCTTACAGAAGACAAGAATAAGTGGTAATCATTACACAGGGATGTTGATTAAACAACGTAATTTTTATAGAAGGCTTAATCTGTGCTTAATCTGTCTGAAACTCTTTACATGTATGCATTAATCTTATTTAGAGGTAGTTATTGTTAGTCTCTACTGAGCTGATGAGGACATTGTGTCTCAGAGAGGTTGTTACCCGCAAGTGGAGAGGTAAGACCTGAACCTAAATGTAGCTGACCCTAACACATGTGCCCATGAACAGGGCAGCAAAATACAGGGGCAAGTTTCTATGTTAGTCTGCGGCCCCAGTGAAGCAACTACATATTGTTGCACAGTTTTGTGTTTCTGCTTCTGCCTCTTTCCCAGAGAGACTATTAACTTCTTTAAAGCATATGGTGTGGTTTTGTGTTTAATCCATACTCTTTTCCCCAGTATTTAGAACAGCACTGAATTATAACAGATATTTAATAGATTTCCTGCTGATTTAAATGTGTACTCTTTAGCTTTCTCTCCACCGTAGGGTTTTCTTGAAGTCTTTCAAGTTTGTGGTAAGCAGTAATATCTGAATATAGTTGCCAACAACAACAATGACATGATAATAGTAGCACTATAATTAAGAGTGGCTGAAGACACACTTTGGACATACCAGATTCTATGGATCATTTAACTTACCCTTCTCAGCAAACCTGACTTACCTTCTATAATTTGCTTATCTTATAGATGAGGAAGCTGATCATAGAGACAATTATGTGACTTGACTAATGTACTACTAACACTAGAGTTTAGAAAACCTGAAGCTACTGTTTGATTTCATAGTTCATATTTACAACTATTGGAAATAGAAATGAGATGGCCACAACAATGGTTGATCACCTTCAAATATTTTGTTTTGCAACAGTTAGCTAAAATTACTTTTTGTAAATGTGTTTTGGTGTTAAAATATACCATTGTAATCATTTTAAGTGCACCATTTAAGCTCCTTGGTATTAAGTACATTCATTTTGTTAAGCAGTCATCATCACCAACCATTTCCAAAACATTTTCATCATCCAATATTGAAACTCCAAACCCACTTAACAATAATCTCCCTTTCCCCTGCCTCTCTCCACCAGGGTGTCAGTTTGACCTTTTCAGCTCTTGAGAATTTTGTCTGAGGGTATTTATCATAGAGGACCTCACAGAGTTTGAACAACTCTCTCTTATTTCTGTGTGGCTCTGGGCCTTATGATCTTCTCAGTGCTTTGCATCATGGTACTAGGAAACCTTGTCATGTCATACCTGTATTTCATACGTGTTCATTTTACCTCTTTTATTTTGAATCTTCAAAAATTTAAAATTTTTAAATTTTTAAAAGCAGAGAGTAAGATGGTAATCCCATACCATTTCCTGCACTCTAATTTCAATGATTTCATCCTTGAATATTTTCTTAGACATGTGGCTCTCTCTATTATTTCCTACAGACAGGTGGCCCTTAAAGATAAAGGCTTCATCAGATTCAGAAGGAACAGAAAGTCTCACTGACTTCTTTTGTGGTGTCACCTGCCACTGATAACCATTGCCTAGCTCCTGGGTGAGGATGTTGAATCAGGCAGAACTTGAATCATTTGCCAAGTTCTCAAAGAAGGCAAGCAGTAGAGCTCACACTCAACAAGAGGTCTCTTGAAGTCTAACCCAGTGTGCTGTACACTACAGAGCAACATGGAAAATGCAGCTGTAATTTCATAGTGTAACTCACATGTATTTTTAATTTACTATTGACTCAGGTATCAGACTCTTGCTTTTGTGTGCCCGTAGTTTGGAAGGCATGAATTATGTTTCTTTTTATTGGTTCTGTATATACAATATTATTTCTGATGGCAGAGATTTTGTGTGAATGTAAAGTAGACAGAAAAGACTAACTTCTCTGGTACCTTTTTTTAGAAGGGTGGTACCATTTAAATTCAGTTATGTATTTAATAAACACATAACTTGTGCTTGGCTATACGACTTTATAAATAAAAAAAAAGGGCAAGTAGCATCTCTACCATTGAAAAGTTCCCAAGTTTTTTCATGGACTCTTATGTTTAGAAGGAACTATTTCTAGGTACATAATTAGTGGTGGGGGGTGGAGGAGAAGAATTGTCTCTGAGTTTGAAGGTGAGCATTTAAATTTCACATGTGTTCTTTCCCAGCTATTTGAAAATGGGAAGGGTATATAACCATGGATCTTAGTTTATTCATCTATAAAAAAGGATGAAATTTATTAAAATATGACTGTGAAGAATACTACAGCATTGATACTATTACATAATCTTAATTGCATATTGCAAGAAAGGGAGGAGCCCCTACTTTAAAAGTAGGAGGACTACTTTTGAGAAAATATAATTTTATAACCTTTTCCTTGAATGAATCCAAATCTCTGAATTTACCCCTCGATTTAGGTCATTGTTTTCCAGTATAAAGGTAAATCACTTTCTCCTGATAGCCCTTCAGATATTTTGTTTCTATTTTCTAGGGAAATCACCCCATCTCATTCAATCATTTGCCCAATGCCACAGTTCTAGACTAATGTTTTTTTTCAGTTCATATTTTTTTAACATTAATTTTATTGGTACATTTTTGACATAATGATCACATTTATCATAGGGAATTTGTACCTGTGTATAACATATCGTAATTCTTTTCTTCTCATTCCCTTCCTTTTCCTTCAATCCCTTCTCCCCTCTGCATTTACAAACTTTGTTTCTATTGTTTTCTTTCCATTCTTTTTAAAATCCCATTTCCTTTCCTTCCCTTTCCTTCTCCCTTCCCTTGTTCCCCTTAGCATTTTAATATTTTTTCCTAACTTCTTAATATCTACCATCCAGTTTGGTCCTTATTTATCATTTTGATTTCTCACACAAGTGGAACAATATTATATTTAATCAGGTATGTTCAATTTATTTCACCTAAAATTATGTTACCAAAGTGCACTTATTTACCTAAAAATGTCTTTATCTTTCTTTATGGGAGAGTAGTACTTGACGGTTTATACAAACCATATTTTCTTTATTCATTCATTAGTTGATAGGCATTTGAGTTCTTTCCAAGATTCAACTATTGCAAGTTTTGTTGCTATAAGCAAGAGTATACATATATCATTGTGTGTGATGCTTTTTGCTTTTACTACTTTTGAGAAGACACCTAGAAGAGGCATAGCTGGATCAAATGAAACCTCTAATTTTAGTTTTTTGAGGAATCTCCATACTGATTTCCATAGTGGTTGTGCCAATTCATACTCTGACAGTGGAGAAAGGTTCCCTTTTCCCCTCAGCCCCTCCAGTATTTGTTATTGGTTGATTTTTTGATGATAGTCATTCTTGCTGGAATAAAATGGAACCTCAGTGTTGTTTTAATTTGCATTTATCAAAAGAGACCAGTGATATTGAACATTTTTTCATGTATTTATTTGCCATGTATATTTCTTCACCTCCGAAGTGTCTATGCAATCCAGATGCCAATTCTTGAAT
Organism: Dasyprocta punctata; assembly: GCA_004363535.1. Taxonomy (NCBI): domain Eukaryota; kingdom Metazoa; phylum Chordata; class Mammalia; order Rodentia; family Dasyproctidae; genus Dasyprocta; species Dasyprocta punctata. Next base: position 18,366 of record RJWM01025677.1, on the reverse strand, counting down.
CAGTAGACTAGTGGATTTCAATGTAGGATCCACAGGGAAATCACCTAGGAAATTTAAAAAAGTAGGATATTTTGAAAAAGTCATCCAAGTAACTCTTAATTTCTTAAGTATCTACATAGTTTAAATTGTTCTGGAAACTTCTCAGACTTGCCAGTAGCCCTCCTAAACTGTGACTCACTCATGCGAACAAATATTCTAGATATATGTAGGCCAGTTGAATTAGTTTGGGTATGCTAGGTACTAAAACAGCAGTTAAAATATGATGATGGCTCAAACACAATGAAACTTTATTTCTGGCTCAAATGAATTTGAAATTTCCAGAGTGGCAGGTGGTTAACATTAAGCATTGAGATAAGGAACCAGATTTATTGTTACCTGAAGTTCTACCATCTTTAAAACATGACTTGAGGATACTTGTGCTTAACTGCATCAAACTGGGGGAAAACAGAAGAGTATAGATCATATGGGAATTTATTTATTTATTTGTTTGTTTATTTATTTATTTTTATTTTAAAGAGAATAAAACAAAACAAAACAGAACAAAGCAGATCAGAATAGAACAATGAGAACAACAGAAGACTTCAAAATAAGACAACAGGGAATCACCAGTGGCTACCATAATGTCTCTTGGTTTCTTCAAAATAGTTGTCCATACCTTCACACACATTAAATTCAAACAAAACAGAATAGTATAAAACCAATCAAAACAAAAGAATGAAAGCATTATGGGCCTTCAAAACCAGACAATAGGAAATCAACAATGGCTACCATAATGTCTCTTGTTCTCTTCAAAATAGCTGTCCATACCTTCACATATATTGAAACCAAATAATACAAAACAGACTAAAACCAACCAAAACAAAGAATAAAAGCATTGTAGAACTTCAAGACAGGATGACAGGAAATCATCTTTGGCTATCATAATGTCCTATTTTCTTCAACATGGCTGTTCATATCATGACACATAATAAAATTGATGCTTGTAAACTCTTTAGGAGAAATTCTAGGCATGTATAATCCTATACATGCACATCTATCCTGTCTGTATTAGAAGAAAAAACAAAACAAAACAAAATACAAGAAAAACAAGAAACAAAAGAGAAATAACAATAACAGAAAACCCAAACAATAACAATGAAGACTTTCAAAACAAGGTGGTAGGAAATTAACAAAAGTTGTTATTTTGCATAGTTATCTTCAAAAGAGTTGCTCGGATTACCAGATATAGACATGGAAAATTGATCCAATCCTATGAGTATTAACTGTTTTGTTCCAAGAACTTAGAGTCAGTAGTACAATCACCTTAGCTATCTTAAGTGTATATATACAAATTTATGTCTTTTTTCTTTTCCCTTCCTTCTTTCCTCCTTTTCCCTATCCAAGTTATTTTCCCCCTTTGAGCAGTTTCTTACCCTTTCACAATATTTGCTGAAGATTTTGGATCTTACTTACTCTTTGAGTTTATTAGACTAGGGAGACAATACAGTATTTACACATGTGAGTTTGATTTATTTCACTTATGAGTATGGTCTCAAGTCGCATTCATTTACGTATAAAAGCCTCAATGTAATCATTCTTTATAGCTGAGTAGTACTCCATTGTATAAAAATACCACATCTTTTTTATCCATTCCTCAGTTGATGGGATTTGGGTTGTTTCCAAGATTTGGCTATTACAAATCGTGTTGCTATAAACATGGGTGCACATATATCACTGTAGTATGATGTTTTCAATTCTTCTGGGAAAATGTCCAGAAGCAGGGTAGCTGGGTTGAATGGGATCTCTAATCCTAGCTTCTTGAGGAATCTCCACACTGATTTCCACAGTGTTTATACCAGTCTATACTCCCCGCAAAGGTGCAGAAGAGTATCTTTTTTCCTATAGCCTCTCCAGTGTTTGTTATTAGTGGTTTTCTTGATCTTGGCCATTCTTTATGGAGTGAGATGGAATCTCAGTGTTGTTTTAATTTGCATTTCTCTAATGATCAATGATGCTGAACATTTTTTCATGCATTTATTTGCCATTTGTATTGCTTCATCTGAGATGTGTGTATTCATCTCAGATGCCTATCTTTGGATTAGATCTTGGAATTTTGGGAGTTTAATTGTTTTTTTTTTAATTCTTTATATGCTCCAGATAGAGGTCCTTTGTCTGAGGGACAGTTGACTAAGATTTTTTCCTAATTCATGGGTTTTCTTTTAACTTTGCTGGAGATTTCTTTTGACATGCAAAAACTTTTTAATAAGATGAGATCCCAGTTGTTGATTCTGGGAAGTATTTCCCATGCAGTTTGATTTGTGTTCATGAATTCTCTGTCTACCCCTCTGTCTTTAAGATGCCTATCTGCTTTGTCTTCCAGCAGATTTAGTGTTTCGGTTTTAGTATTTAGATCTTTGATCGATTTTGACTTTAGTTTAGTGCATGGCCATAGGCATGGATCTAGTCTTAGTTTTTGGCATATGGAAAGCCAGGTTTTGCAGCACTACTTATTAAATGTGCTTTCTTCCAGCGAACATGTTTGGCCCCTTTGTCAAAGATAAGGTGGCTGAGTGTGTTTGTAGTTGTGGATATATCTTCTAATCTACTCCATTGATCTTCAAGCCTGTTTTTATTCCAGTACCATTCTGATTTTATCATAGTAGCTTTGTAGTATAACTTCAAGTCAGGAATTGTGATGCCTCCTGCCTTGCCTTTGTTGCCCAGAATTCCCTTTGCTATTCCAGGTCCCTTCTGGTCCAGATGAATTTTAGGAATGATTTCTCTAGATCTGTGAGGTATGCTGATGGTATTTTGGTTGGAATTTACTTAAATCTGTATAACACTTTTGGGAGAATGGTCATTTTAACAATGTTTGTTCTTCCTATCCATGAACAAGGAATATCTTTTCAATTTTTAAAATCCTCTTTGATTTCCTTTTTCAGAGTAATGTAATTTTCACTGTATAGATCTTTTACTTCTTTTGTTAGACTCATTCCTAAGCATTTCATTTTTTTGGATGCTACTGTGAAGGGTGTGGTTTCCCTTATTTCTCTCTTAGTGAGTTTGTTGTTTGTGTACAGGAATGCTATTGATTTATGAGTGTTGACATTGTATCCAGCAGCATTACTGAATTTCTAGAAGTCTTTCAATGGATTTTTGGGGGTCTTCTATGTAGAGTACTATATCATCTGCAAATAGTGATAATTTAACTTCTTTTTTTTCTGATCCTTATTCCCTTTATTTCTGTCTCTTGTCTAATTTCTCTTGCTATGTTTCTAGTACTGTATTGAATAGGAGCAGTGATAGTGGACAGCCTTGTCTTGTTCTTGATTTTAGAGTGAAAGTTTTCAGGTTTTGACTATTTGTTATAATGCTGGCTGTTGGTTTGTCATAGATGGCTTTTATCAGATTGAGGTAAAGACCATCTATTGCCATTTCTGTAGGATTCTTACCATGAATGAGTGATGGACTTTATCAAAAGCTTTTTCTGCATCTATTGAGATAGCCATGTGATTCTTATCTTTGGCTCGGTTGATATGGTGTATTACATTTTTTGATTTGTGTATTTTGAATCATCCCTGCATCCCTGGGATGAATCCCACTTGGTCATAATGTATAATCTTCTTGATGATTTGCTGCATTCTGTTTGGCAATATTTTACTGAGGATTTTTGCATCTATGTTCATTAGGGATATTGGCCTGTAGTTCTCTTTCTTGGTTAGGTCTTTGTCTGGTTTTGCTATTAGGGTAATACTTGCTTCCAGCAGTGAGTTAGGGAGAATTGTTTAACTTTCAATTTCATTGAAGAGTTTGAGGAGAATTGGCATTAAGTCTTCTTTGAATTTCATGTAGAATTTAGCTGTGAATCCATCAGGGCCTGGGCTTTTCTTTGCCTGTAAGATTCTAATTCCATTTTCAATTTCATTAACTGAAATTGGGTTATTCAGCAGTTTTACATCTTCTTGATTCAGCTTTGGTAATTCATACATTTCTAGGAATCTGTCCATTTCTTCTGTGTTATTGTTCCTATGGGAGTAAGGGTTTTCAAAGTAGGTATTAATGATCTTCTGTGTTTCCACAGGGTTTGTAGTGATTTTGCCCTTTTCATTCCTTGTTGCATGAATTTGAGTTTTTTCTTTTCTTTTTTAAATATGGTTGGCTAGGGACTTATCAATTTTATTTATTCTTTCAAGGAACCAACTCTTTGATTCATTAATTCTTTGTATTATTTGCTTAGTCTCTATTGCATTAATTTCTGCTCTGGTCTTTATAATTTCCTCATATCTTTTGGCTTTGGGCTTGACTTGCTCTTCTTTTTCTAGATGTTTGAGGTGTAGCATCAGGTTGTTTATTTGTGTTTGTTCTGTTTTCCTGATGTGGGACTTCACTGCAATAAATTTTTCTTTGAGGACTGTTTTCATTTCATCCCATAGTTTCTGGTAAGTTATATTTGTATTTTAGTTTGCTGTAAATATTGTTTAATATCTTCTTTAATTTCCTCTGTGACCCATTGATTGGTCAGGAGTGTATTATTTAATGTCCATGTGTTTGTGGTGTTTTTGCAGTTTCTTTTGTCATTAATTTCCATTTTCATGGCACTGTGATCAGATAATATGCATGTGATAATTTCAGTTCTTTTGCATTTACTTAAGCATGTTCTATGGGCTAGCATATGGCGTATTTTAGAGAAAGTCCCATGTTAAGCTGAGAAGAATATGTATTCTGATATTGTTGGGTGGAACACTCTACATGTCTACTAAGTCCATTTATTCACAGGTTTGATTCAGATCTGTTTTTTATTTGCTGATTTTTTGTCTAGTCAGTCTGTCTGTTTGTGCCAATGGGGTGTTAAGGTCTATTATAATTGTGCTATTGTTTATTAGATTTTTCATTTCTATTAATATTTGTTTTATACAGCTGGGTGCTCCCATATTTGGTACATACATATTTAAGATTGTTATCTCTTCCTCTTAAAATTTTCCTCTAACCAGTGTGTAGTGACCTTTATCTCTTGGTTTGAAGTTCACATTGTCTGTAAACACAATACCTACCCACGCTTTGTGGGGGGTTCCTGTTGCATGGAGTATTGCTTTCCATCCTTTGACTTTCAGTCTATAAATTAACTTTTGGGTTAGATGGGTTTCTTGTACATAGCTTGTGGTTGGATGTTGTTTCTTGATCCATTCTGACAGTCTGTTTCTTTCAGTTGGTGAATTAAGGCCACTTACATTAATGGTTATAAGTGGTATATACTGGTTTATTTTCGTCTTGTTATATTTCTGCTGTTGGTTCTTTACCTTTCCCCTCTGTTTAACTGTTTGCTATGCTTTGTGGTTTTATTTTGTTGGTGTTCTTGAAATTGTAGTTATTTTTATGTCTATGTAGAGTATCTTTCAGTACTCTTTGCAAGGTTGCTTTGGTGGTCATGAAGTTCTTTAGTTGTTGTTTATTATGGAAGTATCTTATTTCTCATCCTATTTTGAAGGATAATTTTGCAGAGTATATCAATCTGTGTTGGAAGTCATTTTCCTTTAGGATTTGAAATACTTCACTCCATGTTTTTCTTGACTTCATTTTTTGTGTTGCAAAGTCTGCTGTGATTCTGATGGGCTTTCCTTTATAGGTGATTTGTTTCTTTTCTCTAACAACTTTTAATATTCTGTTCTTATGCTGAATTTTGGGATGTTGATTATTATATGTCTGGGTATAGTTTTTTTTTTTTTTTTTTTTTTTTTTTTTTTTTTTTTTTTTTTTTTTTTTTTTTTTTTTTTTTTTGTTTTTTTTTTTTTTTTTTTTTGGTTTTTTTTTTTTTTTTTTTTTTGGTTATGGCTATTTGCAGCTCTATATGAATCACTTATCTGTATGTTAGTCTTTCCCATGTTTGGGATATTTTCTGCTATTACTTATTACCACATTCATTTAGGTGGTTTTGGCAGCTTTTGATGGAGTTTTTGATTTCCTGAAAATCTCTTTGAATGTGCTTCGTTTGTGTTTCATGCTTTCTGATCCTTTCTTATGTTGTTCATTCAAGATTTCCATTGTTTTGCAGTGCTCCTCTATTTTTTAACTATGTCTTCTTTAGATGTGTTCAGCATTTCTTTTATTACATTTGTCATTTTTTCTTTTACTTGGGATATTATTTCTGATCTGAGTTCCTTTACAACTTCATGGAGTTGTTTCTTTACTTCAGTTGCTATCTTTTCAAAAGTTTCAGGTGTGAACTACATAGTGTGACCTTGCCTCAAAAAAAAAAAATAGGACTTGGAGTTTGACTCAGTGACCTATGCACCTCCCTGGCAGGCATGAGGTTGTGAGTTCGATCCCTGGTACTGCAAAACGAAACAAAACAACAACAAAAGGAGTTTTAGGTGTGTGGCTTACACTTTCTTTTATGTTCCTGTCTCCTAGGCTTGTTTGGGATGGGCTGGAGGTTTGAGATTGCATTTTGCTGCTTCCTTTTGTCATTTTCTTGTATTCCCTTGGGCCAGCTGAATGTAAAGTCTCAGTTGTTCCCAGGGCTGAGGGTGGCTGTTTCTACTGGAAGGAGTTGCCCAGTTGAGTGGGGGTCATTAGTCAGGCCTTACCTGGTCCCTAGCAGCACTCAGAATATCCCTGGTTGTGGGTAGTACACTGTGTGGACCTTCAACAAACACCACACAGCAAACTGAAGCTTCCTGGCTGTTTAAGTTTGCTGGGCGGGTCCCTACCAAGTTCTGAGTGGCATGCCAAAGCTGAACAGCAAGGTGGAGTATGCTGTGTAGGCATTCAGCTCTTGCCATGCAGTGCACCAAAGCTCCCCTTCTGTTTGGGGTCACTGGGTGGGAAACTACCAGGTTCCTCACTATGTACCAAAGCTATCCAGCTGTTTGGTGTCCCTGGGCAGGGCTCTACCAGGTTCTGAGTGACTTACGGAGGCTGCATGGCTAGGTGGATTATGCTGTGCAGGGCTTCTGCTCACACCATGCAGCACGCAATTTGGTGTTTCCCTAGTGTTTGGAGTTGCTGGGTGGGGCCCAGTGAGAACCTGAGCAAAGTTCTAAAGCTCCCCAGCTTGTGGGGGTCACTGGGTGGGACCCTACTAGGTTCTGAGTGACTTGCTGAGGCTGCACTGCTAGGTGGATTGTGCTGTGCAGGCCTTCAGCTTGCACCACACAGCACACAGCTCAGTGTGCAGAGGTTTCCCTGATGTTTGGAGTCACAGGGCGGGGCCCAACCAGGACCCAAGCAAAGTTCCAAAGCTCTCCAGCTGTAAGGGGTCACTGGGCAGGGCCCTACCAGGTTCTGAGTGATGTAGCAAGGCTGTACAGCTAGGTGGAGTTTGCTGTGCAGGCCTTCAGCTCACGCCACAAGGTGTGCAGCTCAGTGTGCAGAGCTATTTCCTGTGCTATTGTCAGTATGGGAACTTACATGAACCTGTGTCACTTCTCATCACTTGAGCTTGTAAAACCGTGTGCCTACATTAACTACAAGGAAGGCTGGGAAATGTGCACTGAGGAGGAGGAGGAGAAACTGGATCTGGCAGATGGGTTAGCCCTCTTTACACCACAGTGTAGAATGTGACTTTTCCTGATACTATCAATATCCCCTTTTAATAAGCTCATAGGGTTTAAGCTGTCTAGATGACAAAAGACACAATAAACAAAATTAGAAGACAGGGATGGACTTGAAGAAAAAATCTTTAGCATCTCAGTATTTTAGGCAAATATGCCACTCTGCTGACTCATGTTGAAGCAACAGTCAACTAAGCAGTTTTTGTTCTTTTCAAATGAAATATTAAGTCAGATGACCTCCTCATTCTAGAATCATTCAACTGCTTTTTAAAATCTAACAACAGGAATTTATACAGTATCAAATTAATCCAGCCTGTCATTCTAAATCTGTCAAGATATTACTTATTTTGTTAGACAGCTTTGTACCTCTCTCACTGTGCACAGAGAAAAGATGCAGTATGTGTTATATAACAAAATTGGTGTAATACTGATTTCCATGTACTTAGTTTTTATATTTTTTTCTGGGTACTCTATTCAATTCTTTACCTGCATTGAGATTTTAAATTTTCACACACAAAAATACCATTAAATGAATATCTTTATCTTCACTTTAAAGATGAAGAAATTGAAACTTACAATGAGAAAATAATTTGTTCAAATGCATGTGACTAGTAACCATCAAAGTTAGGATTCAAACTCAGGTATGTCTTACTCCACAGATGAATATTTAATTATTCTTTTATATCACCTCCTACATAGGCAATCTCTTTGATTAAAAATAAAAACAAAAAGGGAGAGGGCAAATGTGAAGAATATAATCATGGAAGACTATGGAAGTAAAATTTGTTATGATCCTAAATAAATATGGGGGTTAGAGAGATAGAAGGGAAGATAAAAAGTAGGAGTTTACTGACATACTGCTTCTTCTCTACAGAGACACAGTCATCTATAACCAGCAGTATTTTGAGTCTTGGTAGACAAGAATGATAAAAAAAATGAAGATTTTGAGTAGAAAGTTTTTGTACCAAGTCACTGCAGTGGTGAACACATATTCTGGGCTTCTTCCAGACATGCTTATTGCAAGATTTTGTTTTTCTCAATGGGTACATAGTCATTATCTGCTTGAGGAGACTTAGAAATCCATAACCAAATCTAGGAACAATTCAAGTAGGAAGCCATTTAGAAAGGTAAATGTTAAGATGTTATTGATGGACAACCTGATGATTTCTAGAGCTGTGTACCCATTTCATGGGAGGTAATGAAATTAGAATATATTCATGAGGACCACTTGAAAAGAATAATGATTATATTGGCTATAAAATCATTCAACTAGTTATAGGAAGCAAAGAAAAAAGTCATCACCCCCCCAGCAATCGATATGCAATTTCCTGAAGTTATCTTTCCTTATTTCAGTGAAGTATTTAACATATATTGACTTCTTTCCACAGAACTATCCTGTTTTCCTGCATTTACTATTATGAACATTGATTGGAAAGCATCAATACTATTCCATTTGAATGGTGTTGTACTTCTCAAGAGGTTTTTCTTTTATTTGACTGTGTATGTTAAAGAAAGAGTAAACTCCAACTAGAATGTTATTGATAACAATTTAAGGGGTAGGTATGTGGCAAGAAGAATAAAATAGGGAAATTTCAAAAGTGCTCTACAGATACAAGTCATATAGAAATCTATATAATTCATATAGAAAAATATAGTGGTGCTGATTACAGCTTAAATTTTCATTGCAGTTAGGCTATATCAGTCCCTGGAACTTTTATGAATCATTATCTTCTAATCCCTAGTACAAAGCTTGGATTAGCATATTATCAGTAACTTGTTTTAGAAATAAAGATGAAAATTCATCTGCTCAGAATCACCGTGACTGCTTTGAAAATAAAAGCTGGAGCTGGAGTAGCAATTTTATCACATTAGTAATTTATAGTAGCATCAAAACCAAATTTAGGTGTCTTAAAAGGACATGTCACAGTAGATTTAAAAGTCAAAAGTCACAGTTAAAGACAAAAGTCACAGTAGATTTAAAAAATTGCTTTGTTTACTGGGCAGTTATAGAAAGCAAAGTGTTAGTAATTGGTAAATACTCTGAGTCTTAAATTTAGTTGGGACTTTAGATATATAATTTGCTTTTGGAAAAACAGGTGTCACTCTACTAATTTACAGAGGATGCTATGGTTTGAATGTCCCCTGCAAAACTCATGTTGGAATTTAATTGCCATGTTGACAGCATTGAGACACAAGACCTTCAAGAGGTGATTAGGTCTTGAGGGCTGTGTCCTTATGAATAGATTGCTGCTCATGTCAGTGGAGTGAGTTTGTCATGAAAAGGAAAATTGGATTTTCTGAAGATACTGGCTTGCCCTTCCAGCATGTAATGACATAGCATGGAAGTGCTTGTCAGGCACCTGGGCTGTGTTCTCAGACTTCCCAGGCAAATAAAATTCATTTGCTTATAAATTACCCAGCCTGTACACTTCTATTAGAGCAGCAGAAAACCAACCAAGATAGAAAGTGTGTGAGGCTGGGGTTGTGCTTACTTAAGTAACGTGTAGGTCCACACTGCTATTGAGATGTCGACCTGGTAGGACTGGCCTACCATCCTATCCCTCCAACTGCTTCATTTACATTCATATCAGTTAAGTCAGGGTTCTCCAGAAAAAGTGTACTAAAATCACGTGGCAGCAGATACAGATATTGACATACAGATAGATATGTAAAATAGGAGACATATAGGACTTTGGCTTTCATAATAATGGAAGCCAAGAAATACCACATTCTGTAAGCTGAAAGATCAGGAAAACTTGTGGTGTAATTTGACCTGAGAACCAAGGGAGTCACTGGTGTAAGTCCTGGAATATGAAGGCCCAAGAACCAGAAGCTCTGATGTCTGAGGGCAGGAAAAGATGGGTATCCTAGCCCAAGAAGACAGAGCAAGTCTGTTTTTCTCCATTTTTGTTCTATCCAGCCCACATGGATTAGATGACATTCATCAGTTTTGGTAGTTTTGGTGAGAAGGATCATATTTTTTTCAGCCCACCAATTCAAATGTTAAACTATTCTGGAAACATTCTCACAGATATATTCAGACATAATGTTTATCAGATATCTGGGAAGCCCTTAGCCCAATCAAGTTGACATTTAAAATTAACTATTGTATATGTTTTGGTTTCTTTTTCATTACTGGACACAATATCCAACACCATGATTTAAAGGAGGAAAGGTTTATTTTGGCTCATTTCATAGAGGTTTCAATCCAAAGTCAGCTGTTTCCAAGACAGGAAAGCATGGCAGCTGGGCATGGCAAAGAAAGCTTATTCATGGCTTGGCAGACAAAGCAGGGAGAGAGATCAAGGGAGGAGTGAAATGGACCAGGCCATGCTCCCACTGATCCACTTCTCATCAGGTCCCACCTCCTAAGAGCAAGTCAGCTATAAGCCCCCATAATCTAATCACCATTAAAAGCCCTACCTATAAGTGGGTGAGCCTCTGGGGGAACATTTATGGTTTATGTTATAAACCATAACAATACACATACTTCATTATAGAAAAAAAGGAAAATGGTTAACAAAAATAAAATCATGTGACTATCTTGTACATAGCATTCTCTTTTACTTGTAGTATTTATCAGTTTTTAAGTGCTTTTACATACATTTTCTCTTCACAGTAATCCCAAAAGGGAGACAGCGTTACAGTGACAGTATTTTATCATAAATTAGTAGTCTGAATTTGGAGAAGTTGTCCTTGAAGACCACTGAGTTCCCTTTGATGTGTGATTTCTGTGGGTCCCCATGGAGAAGGCAGATGTCACACTCCAAATTTCCCAATTCCTATCCTTCTGACCTCATCATGGGCATTCTGTGCTGGTAAAAGCAGAAAAATGTAATCTGGGTCACAGTAGAAGTTACCCCCAGAGTCTTATTAATCTTTGGTCTAGAACTTCAAAGTTCTTATGCAGAAAGACAAAGTATAAGGTAACTCCGTACGTGCTGCAATTTGAATAGGTACAACATTTGGCAAGATACAAATTCCAAGCTAAATGTGAAGATAGTAACTTTAAGTCTCTATAATTGCTTCAGAATGATCATCAGTTACATTTTTTAGCTTTCATTCTACTTTGAGATATGTATACAGTGGTACCTAAGTTCATATACACTTTGGTTTGCAAACAGTTTAGTTTGTAAACAGAAGTGTTTGGCAAAATTTTGTTTCTGTTTGCTAACTCTGCATTAGGTGATGAATACCACTGCAGCCATCTTTCCCTCACAAACATGAATGTGGCCATCTTTTCTAGAATTGTGAAACAAGTTAAGTTCATGAACTGAGGAATTTACTGTATTTGATAAATATGGGTCAGATGAACTAATGAATGACTGTATTGTACTATATGGAAGGTGTGACATGATGGAGGGACAAGTTTGCCACTTGCTAGCTGTGAGACTCGAGACAAATCAATTTTTCCTAATCATTTCTTTACTCTAAAAGTGGATCTAGTAATGCCTATTTTATGGGACTTTAGTGAGTAATAAATAACGAGACATATTAAGGGCTTTTAAAGTATGCGTAAAGTAGAAACTCAACACACATTGATATTTATGAAACATTTTGAGTTGCCTGAAAGAATTGTATTTTAAGGAGGAGGACCAATAAACTCCTTTAAAAACATTAATGAAAGAGCTGCTTGAACATATCTCTGTTGCAGCAATATGCAGCACCATCCAATGACATATTTTAGTTCTCAAAGAAAATGTGACAATTAACTGTTCTTTCCATAATGAAAAGACAGTTAAGTTTGAAGGAAAAGCAAATCCTGACTCTATTATTTAGCTTCTCTATGGCGTTGAGGAAGCCATGCAGATTCTTTGAGATTCAAGATCCTCATTAATGAAATGGGAATATCTACTCTTGATGTCTCCTAGCGGTGTGGCTGTCAAAACAGATTGGTTTCTGAATGTGAAAAGAGTTTTTGCTTTGTTTGTGGGTTTTTTGTTTTGTTTTGCTTTTTGTTTTGAATTTCAGATCCAGGAGAACAGTGTCTGATTGTCACTTTGTGTAGAGAAAAAAAGTGTCAGGTTATTTTGAGCCCACTACTTCCACTGTCTTTTCCTTTTGAAATCTTCTGCATGTAACAATAATTCCCATCACATTAGCTCTGTCTACATTTGCTGTTGCAAGATGGATGAAATTTCCTGCTTTGACATTCGTGCCCTTCTTGAGTTGCTACTGATGCTGTAATCCTTTGAGAAGGTTTGTGCTCCTGAGATGTCCAGGGCAATTTTTCAGTCCCAGAAGCGACAGTCTAGATTGAATTAGCTTTGGTTCTTCCAACACTAATTAGATGGCACAGCAGGCCTGCCTCGAGGCACAAAGGCATTGATTTAGTTTCTGTAATAAGTCTAATGAAGTGCCTTCACTGTGTTTCAGGATGCCAATTCTCTAAAAACTGCTCTGAAATGTAAAGTTCAAGAAGTACTAGAACTAGATAATCAATTTCAGACACAATAGAAATAAGAAAATATTGACATTTAAAAAATATATCCTTATATTTTCTCTAACCCTAGGTTCGAAGATGACCTTGACGTAGCAACTAAAGTATCTCTCAGATTCCACAGGGAACTATAATGGAACCATAGTAGGAGTCAGAATCTATTTTGAATTTTAAAACACTGAAAGTGCCACAATTGTACTGTAGTATATCCAGCTACCTAATAATTGTTACTATCCTCATTACCATGAAATATGACTTTTATTCATAACTGAATATCATCTATTTGCTGAATACCACCTCCATACAAGAAACTTCCATAGTAAAATGACAACCAGATAGGTAGAAATGAAAGAAAATTAGTGGGGTGCTATAAAATTCTCCACATAAACTTGTATTTTATATGGTGCTATATATTTCCCAGGCAATTTTCATATACAGTTTCTCATCAGAAGGAATCTGCAGTGAAGTTCATGGACTTGGAACAATAGGTTGAAGAAAAACAATCATCAGGAGTAGACATTAAGAAGAAATAAATTACATATTCACATCATTGTAGAGTTGAAAAGAACCTTTAGTTTTATCCAGTCTGTCTTCTCTCCCACATATGACACACTTTGCATGCCTCATTTGTACTCTATCAGCTCCTGCTTAAACATAGTTAATGCAGGGACATGTCCGAAGTTAGGAGACAGTGCTGTCCATCACTGAATGGCTCCATCTGCTAGGACATATTTGTTACAGTTAGCCAAAACCTGCCTCTGTAACTCCTTCCACTTCTCATTTGTGTTTGGTGACAAGAATACAAATCTGTTCTTGACTTACATGACAGTTAATCAAAATTTAAGTCCTAGAAATGTGGGTCTACCATATAAATCTTCCCCATGCTAAATAGTCCAGCAGTTTCAACAATAATCACGGTTTGATTTTTTTGGCCCCCAGTTCACCTAATATAGCTCTGCCTTGGGATTTTAATTCCTTGCTATTTAGAGAGCACTCTGTGCCCCAGTGATATCGGCATAACCTGGGAGCTGCTATAAACACAGACTTTCATGCCCAAAGCCAGACTTAGTTTGAGAAGCTTTGTACTAATTTGTTGGACAATCTCTTAAAATACAGCAACTAAAACTACACAAGTCCTGCCAGGGCTCACCCCAGGACCCAAAAATGTAGTGAGATTATTTACATTGCTCTGTATATCGTATCAGTATATTAGTAATAAAATTTGCTAACATTTCTGTATTTTTATTCATTTCTCTTTCAGCTGATGTCCTAGAGTTAAAACTAAGTATATAAACAAAGATAAAATCTACATCTTTTCAGATAAACCGTTGCTACTCAGCTTTGCTTCTTATAATTATATGATTAATATTCCATATTAAAATATATGCATATCATTATATAAACTTTATTCTTCCAGGAGGAGCCAATATTTCTACTCTTTTAAAATAATTTTGGAGCTTTATTTTGTCATCTACTATTTGTTATTTCTCTAATCTTATATCCTTTTAAAAACAAATGAATATGTCTCCATTTAAGACAGTAGTAAAAACGACAAATAAAACAGAGATAAGGGCAGTACCTAGTAATATACTTCAAGAAAATTTCTTCAAAATGACACTGTTACAGGCACTGAGTTAGACAGAAATATCATAGGGAGTTAGATAGAAATATTATAGGCAGTCAGACAAGGCTAGGCTCTCAAAGGAGCCAGTGCAGAAGATGAGATACCTTGCAATCATGGTGGAGCATAGACACCTCCACTGTGGGCCAGAACTCAAGACAAAAGATTAAACAAGTGCATCCACATCCTAAGGATAAACATCAAGGACTGATATTCTAAATAGGTCTCTATCACCCCGAGGAAGTCAAAAGGAGTCACTAACCTAACCCCCTACAGGCAAAGAGCCCTGTTCTATATTCATGCCCGCTTGCTATGGTTCCCCATTTGATCCTGATTTAATCAATTTTACCTGAGCAATTTCACTCGTAATCTTATTGGTTGACCATAATTCTGTCCCACCTTATGCCCACCTTGCAAGTTGTCATGTTTTCCCCACCTTAGACCTGCCTCACTTTGTAGTTTTGCTCTACAAAAGTCCCTAAAAAAGACAGTCTATGTTAACCCTTTCAGGACCCCTTCTATCTCTCTCTCAGACAGAAGCTTTCTTTCTCTCAATGAGTGTATTCTGCTCTTGACCTCCATCGTTTCTAAAATTTGGTGTTTGATTTTAGAAAGTACGACTTCACACCAGACATCTAATAGGTTGGGAATTTCTTTCCGCTGTATCAACACAATAGATTCCTCAAATGTTTTTTGGAAACAAATATTTTTGGGGAAAATGTGCTGAAAATCAAATATGCTGAAAATCAGTTTCTCTTTGAAAGTCAGAATCAGTTGACCTCCCTTGTCCTTGAGAAGCCCACCATCTACAAGATTCTGGATTCCAAGATCATGTGAGGGTATCTCTTGACAGGACTACTACAGTCATTTCATTAGGCTAATTATTGGAACAGAGTCCATGTCTGTATGCCCTGAGGCAGGTCTGCCTTGCCACCTAATTAGTGATGAAGCAACTAAAGCTAGTTCAATCTAGTCTGTCACTCTTTAGACTGAGGAATTATCCCAGACACTGTGAACACACAAGTTCGTCATGATATTGTTAGAATGAACAATTCTCGCAGAAGGATTCTAATTTTTCCTGAGGAGTTTATCGAATCAAAGAGCAAGTGTGATGTCCTATAATGTATATGTTGTAAGGAGATAAAACAAACTTATCAGATATAATGCATATAGCAATATCTCAGAATGATAGCACAAAGTAATGTTGGGAAAGATTCTGATTTCTGATTAATTTTTGTAACAGGGGGCTGATATAGAATTGATCCATCATCAATTTTTTAAAGCTCAGTTTGAAATCTAAAAGAAGCTAGAAAACATTTTAAAAATTTAGCTTTATTCTGTATAAGGAAGACATGAAAGAAAAAATTTAAACGACCAATTTAAAAAATGATCATTTGAGTCCCTTACTCAATTTTTAATAACATTGGTGCCTGCTTTGCCCCATCTGAACCTCTGTCAACCTACTTCTTTCCCCAATTCACTGGCATCATCCTATACTATCAAGGGCCCTAGTATTCCATCCAAAAACCATTCAACAACTGTTATTGAATGCCTTTTATGAAACAGTTTCAAAAAAAGTTTATTCTAGTGTGACAAAACAAAATAAAATATTATATCAGTAAATAAGTGAAGTAATTTTAGTTATTGATGAATGCTACAATGAAATCGTGGTAGGTTATAAGTGATGCAGTGGTGGCTTCATCGTTTTGGAGTGACAAGAAGTCAGTGTGGTCAGGTTTGAGGGAAGAATGCTCCTCACAAAGGGAATAGAGTTTCACTCATATTTAAATAGTCCCAAGAGTAAGTCTTTCTCCTCTGTTCAATGTCTGCCCTAAATTCCCCTTATCCATCTGTACCTCAACCAGGTAAGTGCCCTACCTTATTTTCAATGGACACATTACGTCTTCTACTTGGTTTGGACATTTTATTAATGTTGCTTGCAAATTATTTCTTGCCCAGGTCATGTGGGTCACATTCCTGACTTAAGGTCTCCTTTAAATTCTCCTACCTCCTCTAGAGCATCATACCCTGGATCTGTCTCACTTCTCTGATTAGAGCCCAGGAGCTTTTACTGTGTTTTATTTTCTCCTAGAACTCATCAGGCTATATTGTCGTTTATGCAATTATTATCATCCCCAGACAACAAGACCTTTGAAGGCAGGGACTAACTCTGCAGCTGACTACTCCATCACTTAGTGTAACGCCCAATGTATGCTATGCCCTTGGGCCTTGGAGATGAGGTGATAAGAAGTTTCTAAGTAGTTATAGGTTCATATTTTAAACTTTTCCTCATTTGACTGAGTCAATGTATTTTTCCTGGTGGCATTAAATACCAAGAGTGATTTCCTGTGAGTGTATTTTTCCTTTGTTAGAAGTCATAGTATATTTTGCAATTTAAATGCAATTTTATTGCACTTAAAATAGTCTTGGGTAACCACTGTTTGGGATGGTATAAAATTTAGGAATCTTTGTGACTGTTATAGTTTGGATCTGAAATGTCCCTTGGTGCTTTTGGGAGGTGGTGATACTTTTTTAAACATTATTTTTAAGAGAATAAAATAGCTGCCCATACTGCCAGACCTAATAAAATCAAATAAAACAACAGAATAAAACCAATCAAAACAAAACAGTGAAAGTGATACAGAACTTTAAAACAAGATAATAGCAAATTAACCATGGCTACCAGGAAGGTGGTGAAACTTTCAGAAGTTGGGGTCTATTTGGGGGAAATACATCTTGGAGGGTGTGCCTTTGAAAGGGAATTGCGGGACACTCCTCTTCTGTCTCTCTCTCTCTCTTTGTCTCTCTGCTTTTTGGTTACCATGAAGTAAACAGCTCTGTTCCACCATAGCCTTCTGTCATGATTTACTGCCTCACTACAGACCCAGAAACAATGGAGATGCACAACTATTGACTGAAATCTCTGAAAATATGAGCCAGAATAAATTCTTCCTCTTTTGTTTTATCAGCTATTTTGACATAGTGATGAAAACCTTACTAATACAGTAGCATAAGATGTATACATTTCTGATTTACTCCCGGTGGATATTTTGCTTGATTTTAAACATTTGTCAATAAAACTTTGATGTTCACATCAGAAAAACCAAAGTTCATTCATTGAATATTTATCTAATTAATGCTTAATTTTTCCTATAATTATGTATTTATTCTCCAAAAAACCTCTTGCAAATTTTTTAACCATTTACTTTTGATGCAAGAAGAAATAATAATATTTTAATAAAAACATATCTGTGCAAAAAGGAAATTTTAAGACTCAGTAACAGCAGTACTCTTATGAGTATAAGTTATAAGCAAAATAATGTGATTTGGGGAAGGAAAGAGTGCCCATGTCTCTCCTGAAATATTGTTCTAGCAATGGATTTTTTTTCTCAAATTTTACATACAAATATTTTTCTTGTTAAAATGCAAATTCCTTTAGGACAGATTAGACATTAAGCCTTGTTCACATTGAAATTTGAGTGGCTAATATCAGGAAAATTAATAGCTTGTAAATCTCTGAGCTTCAGAGTGTTAAAGAAGGTACTAAGGAAGAACTGCACAGAGGACGAGAAAGTATTAATAGAGAAACTGGGAACCCTTGAGTTAAACTTTAACAGTTTCATAGTTGTGTAGGTGTTGATCTCCCCAGCTAAGAGGGCCCCAGGCTAAACCTGACAGAACAAGCTGCTCTGTCCCTTTTCCTAACAGCTAGTTTTTCAGATTTAGGATTGCTAAATCTTTTAATAACTTCCTGATGGGATAGCATAAAATGTGAG
>RJWM01025676.1:0-29056 GCA_004363535.1 Dasyprocta punctata | reverse complement strand
TCGCTCCCTGCTCCCCTGAACATCTCCCGAGCCCCGCGTCCCAATGTCGCTGCACCCAAGGCAGCTGCGCCCCTCACCAGCTCACCCAGCGCCATCTCGGCACAGGACGTGGCAGCCACCTCGCTAAACCCATTTGTCCTGCTGGTTCAGAAGCCCCTCCGCGACAACCTCACCCTGCACGGGGCCGCATCCTGCCTGGCACTGGCCCCTCCTCTAGGTGTCAGTATCCAAGTCACTCCAGAGGCCTTGAGTGCCTGCAGCCCTCCCCACTGCAGGGAACCCCACCTGTGATGCCCTCAGGTCCTCTTGGGGACCCCCATGTCCTGTATCCCCTCCCCTGAGCTATGCGCTCTGGGCAGCTCTGGGCCCAGCGTCTCTGCAGCCTGGAGCTCAGCTCCTGCTCCCCCACGCACCCCAATGGAAGCAGTGTGTTCCCCTCTGTCTTCCAGGCTCTGGGGGTACAGCGCAGGGTCTGCTTGGGGCCAAGTCTAAGAACACAGGGCATGCAGTAGGCGCCTCGGGTGTGCAGGACACCAGATGAGCACACTCGAGGAGCGGGCGTCCAAGGAAGGCGCGGCCCACAGCCGGCACGGCACATGCTTGTGGGATGAAGTCAGGAAATGCCAGGACCCCGGTTCCTGCAGATGATTAATACTTGCACTTAATCCCCGGAGTCTGAGACCTGCACCTTCCTGTGCCGGATCCCGGCAGCGCGGAAGCGCGTCAGCGTGATGAAGAATTGACTGTACAGCTGGGCATGCCGTCCCGTCAGAGCAGCCAGACTTACGGGGAACGGGGCCGGCCGGGGCGTCTGCTGGGGCGTGGGCTCATCTCCAGGTTGCAGCGTCCTCTTTTGGGCCACCCGGGGTCTGCTAGTGTCACCCATGGACGTTTCCCCAGACCCACACAAGCGTGGCCAGCCACCCTGGGTACCCTGGCCAGCCATCCTCCGGCCACCACCCCTCCAGTGCAGTGGCTGGACAGACACGCACTGTGATCATCTGTAATTCTTTTTTGGTTGTTTTTTGGTTTTTCTAGGAGACAGGGTCTCACTGTAGCTTTGAACTCGTGGCGATCCTCCTGCTTCAGCCTCCAGAGTGCTGGGATTACAGGCATGCACTACCATGCCTGGCGGTTTGTAATTCTTAAATCATCTTGTTCCAGGTCAGTCCCTGGCTCCGAACTGAGCACAAAGCAAACTGAGCACTTCTCATGCAGTTCTCTTAATGACACGAAGTCCCCGAGCTCTGGACCACCAGGATTTCACCTTACCGCTCCCTTTTGGGCTCTCCCCTCAGGGTAAATCCGGCATTCCCCTGACAGCCCTGCTCCGGGAGTCATTCTGGGGCCTGGAGAAAGCTGCCTGCCTCCCACCTGCAACCCATAACTGCCTGCGCCCCCGCCCATGCCAGGGTAAGGGCCACCAGGCAGCCAGAGAGATGTGGGGGCGGCCTGAGCTCTGCACCCGGGGCGCAGGGGACTGGGTCTCAGCGCCCCCCACGGCTACACATGCAAAGCTTCCAAGAGAGCAACAACGCCACAGGAAACCTTTTTTGGCCCCGCTGGGATTGAGCCCAGGGCCTCTCCCTTGCCAGGCAAGTGCTCTACTACTGAGCTGTCTCCCCAGCCCCAGAAGCATCCTGAGCCGCAAAAACAACAGCTCTGCCAGGCACGGTGGCACACACCTGTGATCTTAGCACTCCAGGAGGCTGAGGCAGGAGGACTGCAAGTTCAAGCTCAGCCTGCGCAGTTTAGCGACTTAACCAGAGCTTGCCTCAAAATAAAAACAGAGCCGGAGACGTAGTTCGGGGTGGAGGCGCTGGACACTGTCCCCAGCACTGCAGAAACAAGCGAGGAGGAAAACCTGACACTGAGTCCGAAAACACAGACAAACCAACCAGCTCCCAGCAGCCGGGGCCACCTCCCCTCACACATCCCCGCCACGGGGTGCCGGCCCCACACCAGCCTTGTGACCAGGACACTGCGTGCGCTGCCTGCCCAGAGACTGTGGCTGGCTTTACCACAGCCACCAACCCTGAGCCCGAGGAATGCTGGGCCCCTGGAAACGGCCCAGCTCCCCGGGGCTCAGGCACACGGCCCACCTGCAACAGGAGGAACTGGGGGCGGATGGTCAGGAGAACAAGAAGCGGGGGGACAGACAGACGGCCTGGGCCTCACCAGGGAGGGTGGGGTGGGGCGCCATGAGGGGGGCTGGCTCAGGAAGCCACCCAAACAGCCTGCAGGGATACCTGGGTGGCCCAGGAGAGGGGACGGAGACCCACAGGGCCCACAGTTTGCTCATCCCCCCGCCTGACTGCCAGGAGGGCCAGGAGGCACCCCCAGAGGGAACGGGCAGATCGAGCTTTGCCAACTTGAGTGTTTGAGCAAATAAGAAGATGATCCTCCTCTAGTCTAAGAAATAGCTGAGGGATTTGAACTAGAAAAACTAGAATTTCCAAAGGCAGCAAGAGCAGAACTCAGGCACCAGGTGTGGAGGCTCCTTGAAGCCGGAAGCGGAGGCAGGATTAACACTTGACAAGAAGCAGAGAAAGACCGGGGGTGGGTGCTAGGGCCCCGGGACCTCAGCGTGAACAGGTGCAGCGGGGTCTTGAGGCACAGTCACACAAACCAGGGGGATGGCACGAAGCCCCCCCAAGAGCTCCGTCAGCACTGGGTGCCGGGACGTGAAAAGGGATTTCGTGTCTTAAGGAAGAAGGGGCAACCGGAAACGGGGCTCCAGGCAGAAGCTTCAGGACAACGGGAAGCACGAAGACGGGCCAAGCAGGGGACACTGCGGAGTTTGGGAAAGTGGAGGTGACTATCAGAAATGAGTAAACACTTCCGCACTGGTCCATGCATCCTCAACACGCCCACCTGCTCACTACTTAGCCCAATACCCGCCATCCTTCCATTCACTCATCATCAGCCCTTTCCATCCACCCACGCACCTACCCATTCACTCACTCACCTACCCATCCCTCCATCCTCCATCCACCCAGCTACCTGCACACGTACTCATCCACCACCCACCCGCCCATCCACCCATCCACCTACCCACCCACCTCTTCCTCCTCCACCCACCCACTCATCTACACACCCACCCATCCACCATCCATCCATCTGCCCACCACGCCAAGGCTGCGTCCAGACCTGGGGCTCCCACCCAACTGAGAAAACCCCAACCAGGCCTGAGAAAGATCCTCTGGGCTCCTGACACACACATATGCAGACACACACATCCACGCCCACGCACACCTGTGCACACACACTGGGCAACTGCAGAGCAGGCCAAGGCAGAGCCCCGCCCTCTCCTGTCCGGCCACGGCAGCACCCACAGCCAAGGCCTCAGCCACAGGAGGGGGGGTGCTGCACACAAAGCCCCAGGTGACTGTGAGCCAGGCAAGGCCACGTAGAGCATGGAGCAGCGCGTGTCCCTGACACACAGCCCCAGGCCAGAAGCAAGACCACGGGCTGGGGGCGTGGCTCAGCGGTAGAGTTCTCGTCTTGCATGCATGTGGCTCTGGGTTCGATTCCCAGCACCAAAAAAAAAGCAAGACCAGTAAAGGCCACAGCCGCCAGGCATCAGAGCTGCAGGGGAGAGCCAGGCAGGGAGACACAGAGAGAGATGGACAGAGAGAAAGGGCAGGGCCACACAGTCACGCTGGAGCCCCAGCTGCTCGGACAAGTGGCCTCTGCCGCAGTCTCTCCTCCAGGCTCACAGCGCCATCATCAATAAGGCCCCTGCAGGGCAAGCCTCGGCACCCATTGCACGGATGGGTAAGTAAAGGCTGAGAGGGTAGCTTCACACAGCTGCTGGGCCAGAGGCTTGCACGGAATGAGCCCACTTCCCCACACGCGGCCTTTTAGGTGCTGGGGCAGCTTTGGGGCAGAGAGGGAGGAAGTCTGGCCTGCAAGGATGGTTTTACAGCCAAGGAAACTGAGGCACTGGTCAGGAGCTTGCTCAGCATGGCTCTGGCCCTGGCAGCTGTGCTGTGGGAGTTTGGTGGGAGGGGTGCTGGGCCCAGTGCATTTTTGGGGGGTGGGACGCTGGGCTCATTCCGCAAAGGTCTGAGCCGTCCTCCCGCCTGCCTGCCTCCCAGCCTCTCTGCACACCCTGCCCCCCGTCCCGTCTCAGTCTCCGAGCCCTTCCTTCTTCCCCATTCCTCGGGACCCTCCCGGGGCAGCCTCCAGCTTTGTTTGGTTTCTCACCGCCTGGTGACTCTCCGGGCGGGCGGCAAGTCCCCTCCCTGATCCAGCCTGGCCCCTCCCACCTGGCCAGGCTACCAGGAAAGGCCCCAGGTGAGGTGACACCTGCTCACCCCGCCCTGCGCCCCGGGAGCAGGGCAGGATGGGAGGCTGTGATGACTTCATCAGTGTCTTTGAAGCAAATTCCCAGAACTGCAGACACACCCGCTGTTCAAAATACGAGCAAAAAATGCATTCCTGCGGCAAAAAAACCCTGCAATTCCCGCCCTTCCACTGCTAGGCCTGACTCGGGGGACACACCTGCACAACTGGGCCTACGTGACAGGTACTGCAACCCCCTGCGGCTCAGGCTGCCCCAGTCCCCACTCGAGGACACTGCCCCCCAGGAAGGGCAATGGCTCCAACCTCCCCACTGGCTGATCCACTCATTGGTAAGCTAACCTGGACCCTGAAGGGTGAGTCCCTGTCCTTACTCTTGGGGTGCACAATCTAGAGAAGAACCAAGTCACCCAGACACATGACGACGCCCCGCCACGTGGTCCCATTCTACAGAAATGCTGCCATTGTCACTCCCACTGCAGACACAGCCGAAGCCACAGACAGGAGCGGCGCCAAGGAGGACAGCAGGGCACTATCTCAGAAGCACATTTTCCTTGGGAAGGATTCTGTTCCTGCTTTGAGATTTTAATTGTAGGCTGGGTGATTTTCACTTTAGTGATAATTAACTCTCGAGTTTAAAGACTAAGCTCGGCTTTGCTCGAATGCTCCACGGCCGAGCTGCAGCCCTGACGTGGCTCACGCTGGCCACTGGCCTTTTCCGGAGCTCAGGGGACATCGCTTCACAGGACCTCAGGACGCAGCTCAGGGCAGAAGCGTGGCCTCTGCAGCACACAGGGAGGTGCGGGATCTGGGGTCGGGGTCGTTTCGTGCATTAAGGTATCGCCGGGCGACAGAAAGGCCACCGCTTTGCTAAGTGAAGCCCAGGCTGAACACAGAGCTGCAGCCACGCCTGCATTAACAACAGGACCAAAGGCACCCAGAATTTATCCTAAAAACTCCCCATGAGCAGGCAGGTGGTTCAGCTTTTACACCAAACATTGCTCTGGCCTTGAACCTGCACAAAACCTCCTCACCCCAGGAGGCCCCCGAGGGGGTGTCAGAGCCTCTGGCCAGGGGCAGCTGGTGCAGAGCTCAAAGCCAGCAGCACCACCGAGTCCCAGCCGGAGAAGCACCTGGCCACACCTGTGGGCCGCGTTATCCCGGGGGTGCAGAGCCCGGTGACAGCCATGGGCACCACGATCCTCGCTCACGTGACGACGCCTGGCATGATTTACTGAAGTGCTCTAAATGCAGACAAGCAGCCCAGGGGTCCCACGCAGAGATCAAGGATAAACTTCACCTTAACGGAGACCACCAGGCCCCTGATCACCTGGGATGCGGGTGCCCAGACTCGGGAAGGACCGTGACACGCTGGCCACACCTCCCCTCCTCGACCCACATGTAGCTGCAGAGCTCGCAGCCGAGCCCTCCCAGCGACGGGAAGCTGCTGCTCAGAGGGGCATCCATCGGCACTTTGATCCAAAACGGTCAGTCGCCTGCTCCGGGTCTCCCTAAGGCAGAGAGGGAGACGGAGGAGACAGCCTCCCGGGAACTCAGGGTGAGCGTTCCAGCTCCCTGCCGGAACCCGGCAGCTGCACATCTGCAGCAGTCACAGGGGCTCAGGGTCCCCAGAAGGGAGCCAGGAGATAGGCAGGGGCTCCCCGCTTCCAGCTCAGTACTGAAGCAGCGAAGCCGGCACTTTGGCCACAGAGCAGGACGTGTGGCTGACCCCATGCGTGCACTCTGGCCACGCAGGACAGGGCAGCTCTTCAGACCGAGTCTCCCCTGCACACGGAGCCTGCAGTACGCACAACGCACCCACCTGCGTGCCGACCACGTGCCCACAGCACCTGGCCGTGAGAAGCTCCCGGCGTCGCGCTCACAGGCGTCCAGTGCAGAGGAGGGAGGAGCCCCAGGGTCTGCACAGCACCTGACCGCCATCCTGGGAGCATCCTGGGTACTGCGGGACGCTGAGCCACACCCTGGAGCCCCACAACCCAAGCCGTCTCCAGACAGGGTCCTGTGCCCCCCGAGGGGTGAAATCACCCCTGCTGAAGAGCCGCTTGGAAAAGTGCTTTCAGCTCTGATCCGAAACTTCTCCACTTATCAAGTGGGGCTGCAGAGCCAACGTGAGAGCAGAATGAGACGACCCCAGGCGGCGTGCAGGGACCAGCACAGCGACGGGCTCAGCGAGCCTGGGGGCCTGGAGACCTGCAGCCTCCCCGCTGCCAGCAGAGCCGGGTATGAGCACGGGACGCGGCAGCTCCACGGGAGCAGGCGCGGGACGCCGCCCGTGGGGAAGGGAGCCTTCCAGAACCTTCCCAGAGCAGAGACGGCGACCAAGGCAGACGCTGACGGGCAGGCGCACGAGGGACGGGGAGTGGAGGAAAGGGGTTTCAGACGGACAGACGGACAGACAGACTCGGAGGAGGAAGCCAGGGGACAGGAAGGAGGAAGGCCACAGCCCCATCGGAAGCCTAGGGCACAGCCTCGAGGAACGTCACAAAAACTCCGTGTTCAGAGAGCCACGGGCTGCGGAGGGGGGAACCGCAGGGTGAGAGGCTGGGCGCCAGATTGGTCCCCACCCCTCTCAGAGCAGGGCCAGCAGCCCTCTCCGCCCCGAGAAGTCCAGGGGCCCCAAGCCCTGGGCCAGGAGCCTCTCCAAGGCCAAGATGGGGCGGGCAGACATGGCACTCTCTCCAGGGTCACAGTCTCGGAGATCTTCCTGAAATTCACCGGTGCCTTCCCCAGCTGGCACCTGCAGGTCTCCGCGCCTGCTGCCCAGGAAGCCCAGGGCCCCAGAGCTGCTTGGGACAGTTCCAACCCTGCCACCGCAAGGCCCGGAGCTCAGCTTACCGGGGAGCGGTAACGAAAGCTGCGTGATGACAGTGGGACTGTCATCGGGAGGGAACCAGGGCGATTACCTCTGCGCAGAGGGACCTGCACCCCAACGGCAGGAAAGGGAAAAAGGAGGAAGAGGGCCCGGGAAAAATAATCAGCCTTAATTAGTCTTATCTGCAGGGAAACCCAGAGGATGCTCTCAGCAGCCAAAGAGATTCAAATTAGTCTCCTGCCAATCACGGCGTCTCCTGGTCCTGCCGGCGATGACAGCCCTGGTCATTAGCCTTCTGAAAACGAGCCTTGTGAGGAGAGGGAAACTGGAGAACTTCAGAGGTCAACCCAGAAGTCAATCGAGTCCCACATGGTCAACCGGTCTTTGGAGGGGATGTGTGGATCCAGTCCCCAGCGGCCGTGGCTTTTGCCCTGCCCCAGGCTAGGCCTGAGCTCTCCAAGGAGCAAAGCAGGACAACCCCAAGTTCAAGGGCAGCCTGGGCTGTCGCGGCCCTGGCCTGATGTCTGGTTTCAAGGTGACCGTGTTAGATGTCACCCCGCAGATGGGGGCTGTCGGGGAGCCCACTGCACAGATTCACTTGGCCAGCCACCCAGATGGGCAGGCTGGGGTCTGACTGTGTGCACTGGCCTGGCACACAGCAGGTGAGAAGCACTTCTCAGCCAGCCTGGCGGCAGGAAGCGGTGGGGACGGGCGCTGCTCCCAGGGCTGCCCAGCAGGCCGACTAGTGTGTCCCAGCGGCACTGCGGAAGAGGTGCAGACACCAGCTCAAGGCTTTGGGCCTGCAGGGCAGGAGGGCGGCACGGAACAGCCCTGCCCAAGTACAGCCTGGGGAGGGGTCCAGGCGAGAGCCCGGGCCTCAGGTGTGGGCTGCCGGGTCTCCTGTGCCGCTCCCTTCCTGCCTTCCTTCCTGCCCACAGCCATACCGGGAGCTCAGGATCAACTCTTGGCAAGACAGGCACTCCCTGTGTACCTGCTAACACCCCAGCCCTAGCCGAGAGCTCGGGAAAGTGGTGAATGCGCTGGATAAAACCCCTGGCGGGGAACGATGCCTCAGATGTTTAGACTACACTGGTTAATCACGGACACAGTCCACAGAAGGAGCTCAAAGCCATCTCCGGGATAAATCAGGCCGCACCTAATCCCCAGGGAGCTTTCCAAAAACACACTGTATTCCACCGGGACGGTCGTGAACTGGGTTTTCAAATGGGCCGTAATTCTAGGAAACAGGCAATCAAAGACCATGGCGAGATCAGTGGCGGGGAAGGGAGAGCCTGTGTTTTGGAACTGCTCTCGGGTTGGCTCTTAATTTTTCAAAAGCAGCCACTGGCTGCACTGGAAATGATTTATGTTCACGATGAGTCAGGACGTGTCCTGGCTCTGGGGAAGCGCGGCTTCTGAGGCGGGAAGGTGAGTCACTTTCTACAGTGACACCGAGGCATGAAAATGACGGGCAACATCTTTCAGAACCCCAGTGATTAACGGTTTAGGATTATCAGCCCTGCCCCACCATTGTGCACCAGCCAGTTACGCCTAAAATCTGGACTAAAGCGCTTCACTCAGCCTGGCATGGCGGTGCACACTTGCAAGCCCAGCTATTCAGGAGGCTGAGAGAGGAGGCACCAAGCTCAAGGCCAGCCTGGGCAACTTAGTGAGACCCTGTCTCAAAAAAAAAGAGGGTAGGGTGGGGCTGCGGATGTAGCCCAGTGCTTCCTCAGTCCAAACCCAGGACTGCAAAATGAAAAATTTAAAACCACTTACACCAGCGCATGGCCTCCGTCCAGCCAGGTTATCTCGGGTGGGGTCACTGCAGCCTTGGCCAGCTGCCCTCCTACAGCAGGACTCTGAGTCTGCAGGGACCGGCGGGAAGCAGCCTCCCCCAGCGCCTGCGGACGGCGGATGGCGCCACTCCCGAGACGGGCTCGGTGCACACGTTGCTGAGCCCGGCCCTGCACCCTTGCTCTGCCCACATCCCAGGGGAACGGACAGCAGCGCCCACGGCAGCTCCTCCCACGAGCACGCGCGTGGGCCACACCTACCTGTGAAGTCCTCCAGGCACTCGCAGGTGTAGCCGCCCTCCCGGCTGCGGCAGCGGCCGTTGGGACCGCAAGGGCTGGAGTAGCAGAGGTCGATCTCCGTCTCGCAGTAGTCGCCGGTGAAGCCGGGCGGGCAGCGGCATCGCAGGCCGGTGATGGGGTGGATGGGCCGGAAGAGCACGCTGGCGGAGCTGATGAAGGGCGCCGAGGAGTCGAAGCGCAGCACGGACACGCACTTCATGTAGTTCTCGCAGGGCTCGCGCAGGCAGATGTTGTCGTCGAAGGGCAGCACGCGCTGGGCGGAGATGGTGGTGAGCAGCGTGCGGTTCAGGTAGATCTGCTCCTGCAGGTCCTCGGACGGGAAGAAGCGGCCGCGCACGCCGCCGGGCAGCAGCGCCGAGAAGGTCACGTTCAGGATGTTGGAGCTGACATCTGTGTCGTTCTGGATGTTGAAGACGAAGATGTCGTCCTTGGCGGTGGACAGCACCGTGGCCACCCCTTCCACGAACAGGGCCAGCAGCGGGGAGAGGAACCGCTCCTGCGACATGTTCTCCAGGCGGACGGTGATGCTGTTGGTCAGCATGTCGTCCGTGATGATGGTGACGCGCAGGGTGCACAGGGCCGAGACGCTGTGGATGCCGTCTGTGGACACAAGGACAGAGGGGTCGCTGGGGTGCCCACGCCACACCCCAGGAATGGGCTCAGATGCGCCCCTCCCAGCCCGCCCCACATGGTGGCCTACCTTTGGCCCCGCCTGGGCCCCACCCCAGCTTCTGCAGGGCGGAGCCCCCTGCAGGCAAAGGCTCCCCACCTCCAGCCCTCGAGGCCCTGCCCAGGACCCTGACCTTCCCTCTACTTGTTTCTAGGAAGTGGTGGAAAGTTTGGGGACCGTGAAGAGGACGATGCCAGGTGAGCACGGTCCTGACAGGGCGCTGCGGGTGCACGGAACCCTGGGCACAGCAGAAGCTCCGGGTCCTGAGGCCACACCTCTCTGGCACCCAGAGCCACATCTGTCCTCCAGTCACCTAACTTGGCCACACCTCAAAGAAGTGCCACCTCTCCACGGTTGGGTGCCCTGGTCATCACAGCCAGTCTGGGATTCCATCAGGCCTGGAGTCACCCATTTGACCAAAGGGAAGTCGGAGAGGGAAAGAGACCAAGCCCCACAGCCCAAGCACGTGTCCGGGTCTGCTGTCACTGAGACGGAGCCAGTACCCAGCACACGGCAAAGCAGCCATGCAAGGCTGAGCGCAGAACAGAAAGTCCTGTGTGCACAGCCTCCAGCTGGGAGGCCCACTGAGCCTCAGGCTCACGGCGCTGTCCACAGCCTCCCAGAGCTGCAGGGTGTGGGGACCCGGCTCCCACCGCCCACAGACAGAGAGACGCAGGGCAAGAACCAGGGGCGGGCGGCCACCGTGAGGAACAAGGAAGCACAAGCGCGGGGAAAACCACAAATGGGCCAAGGGCGCCGCGGTGCCAGCCTCGAGGAGGTCTGCCCCTCCTTCCCTGGCACACGGGCCATGCCCAACCCGGAGCTGGACCCGAGACTGCTTCATCCCACAGCGTGGCAGGAGAGACAGGATTCCGGAAGTTCAGCCTCCTTCCTCCCGGTGGGGAGGCCACGCAGCACAGAACAAGGTGCTCGGGGCCAGGGCCCCGGCCCGGCAAGGCCCAAGGCCACCCCTGCCTGGCTCCTGCGGTGAGTACACAGCGCACATGACACAGGGACAGCCACGATGAATCTCACTTGAGTGCCTGCTCCAGAGCCCGCCGTCCGACTTTGGTCGCGTGTTTCTACCTGTCTCTCCCCCACGAGTCCCCTGCGGGTCCGGCTCCTACTGCGGCTGCTGGGTAAATATTTGTGGGAGGGAGGAGAAGGGGAGGGGAGGATGGAGACGCCCGTGGTGGCTTCCCCCCAACATCACACACACAGCATTCAGATTCGTTTTCCCATGCAGGATTTTTTTGGTAGCCGTTGGGTTTTTCTCTGCAAAAGCCCATTACGATAGTGCGTGAACTGCTTTAAAACACCTTTCATCCTAAACCACATGCTCGGGCCTCGGATGCAAAAGCCACTCCGGTTCTAAAACCTCAGGTCTTCTCGGGGTGCACTGGGGAGTTCCCAGCACCAGCCCCTCCATGGTCTGCTCAGAGAAGCACCTGGGACAAGTAGTTATGCTCCAGCAATGAGTTTGCTCACGCAGGTGCCAAGGGCTGATGTGACCAGAACACGGTATTAAACCTCAACTACCATGGTGTTGGAACATGTAGCCCACACCCCACCAGCAACCCCCTTAACTTCTCTCCAGGGTTTAGGACCGGGGGCTGTCATGAACCCCAGGGTCCAGGTGCCGATGAATCTGCATTTAGCTGCAGCGGGCTAGGCTGGTTTCCCAACCCACTTTTGGGGTCCCAGTCCTCTGGGACATCGAGGCCCAGCTGACAGAGAGCAGGGCCCGCCCCTGTCAATGCCACACAGGACGGGACAACAGCGGCCTCCCGCCGTCACGGGGACAGAATGTGATAATGTGATGGCAGAAGGAAAAACTAACACTTTCACACAAAGCTAACAAACGCTTGCGCCGAGCCCAGCGCTCCAGGCCCGCTCTCCTGGGCACTGAGTGCGGGTCTGGCCGCACAGTGACTGTGTTTCATCTCCAGTCTTCCTTTACGGGTCGGGGTGGAATCCGGGGTCTCCGCACTGAGACTTGAGGGTGCCCCCTCCGTCCCGCAGCGCGGCGGAAGAGGCAGGGGGAGGCTCCTTCTGCCTCGGTCTCCCAGAGCGCTGTGATTACAGGTGCCCACCACCACACCCAGCCGTCAATGGTTTTATTTTTTAAAATACACATTTTACCTCAAAACAGCTTCAGATTTACAGAAAATTCAGGAAGAGCGTGGAGAGGCCCACCGACCGCCACACCTAGGGTCCGCCGTACAAACAGGCCTACACTCATGTGGGGCACTGAATGCCGACCTTACTCTTCAAAGCCCATACCTGGCTGAGCTGCCTCAGTTTCTCCCACTGTCCTTCTCCTTCCCTGGATCCCAGGTGACATCACGCTCGGTGTTCGCAGCCCTGGGACCCCGCTTGGGTCTTCAGAGGAACAGGAAGGGGTCAGCGCTTCTTCCCCCCTCCTGCTGTGTTCAGGCTCCACAGGAGTGTGGGCAGGCCGGGACCAGGTGTCACCCGGGCAGCGTGTCACCTTGCGCCCCCGTGTTCAGTGGCGTCTTCCAGATCTGGGAGGATGGCGCGGGTACCAGGGCTCCTACGCCTCTGCAGCACTCAAATCCAGGCCTCCTTGGGAAAGATGAGTCCCCATGCTATCCCCAAGACAGCCAGAGGCAGGCGACACAGCCGGCACAGTGGGGGCTCCCCAAACACCTGCAGCACGGGCTCTGCTCCACCCCAGCACCACCTGGGGAAGCTTCCCAGGTCTCCACAGGTGACTCCTGGACATGTGTGAGGACAGGGCGGGAGGGGGATGGGCAGCCACGACTGTGCACCCGAAGGCAGGACCCATCCAGAGACACGGAGGCGAGAGTTCAGGCCACATCCTGGTGGCCCCCAGTGCAGGAAGCACAGGAGACGGAGCTACAGTTTGAGGACCTGGTGGCAGTGGAACAAGTGCCGGGGTGGGGCAGTGCAGTCAGTGCTGAGTGACCCCAGAAGGCAGAGGGAGGCGGGGCCCCAGGACGGGTGGGGTTTACAGCAGACAGGGCACCTGGCGAAGGAGGGTCACATCTCCTGGGGCTGCCGTGATAGACACCGGCGACTGCTTACAACACACATCTGGCCTCTTGGTTCTGAGGCCAGGAGCCCAGAGTCCGGTGTCGGCAGGACTGGGTCCCACTGAGGGCCTGTGGGGGGACCTGGCCGCGCCTGGTATCCCCGTTGTCCTTGCTGTCCCTGGCTTGCAGATGTGCCCCTCCCAGCTCTGCCTGTGTCACACGGCGTCCCTGTGTCTGTCTGCTCTCCTTAGAAAGACACCGGACACGGATGAGGGTGCGTCCAAGGCCAGGACCACTTCACCGCACACGCGCTTTGACGACTTCCACAAGTGCCCTATTTCCAGACAACACCCCATGCGGAGGCTCAGGTGGACAGGGATTTGGGGGCCGCCATTCAAACCAGGGCAGAGGGGCCTGCGAGACGTGGGGGACAGAGCCACAGAGGTGGGGCGTGAGCTCCCCGGATTGCTGCTGGCCTTGAGGGCTCCTGCCGCCCCCCTTCAGGGCCAGGGACCACTCAAAGTGGTTCTTCCTGCCCAGGCCAGGTGCAGTCTGAGGCCACACCGAGGCCAGCGGGCAGGTGTGACATTCGGCACCTGCTCCCGGCGGGCGTCTGTCTTCCTCTTCTCGGGATGACAAAGGCCAGATCAGAGCCGCGTCTCCGGGTCTGGGCTCCATCACGTGTCGGGGGAGTGCTCAGGTCAGGCGGGGTGGGCAGGCTGGTGGGCGGAGGCACTGCCTCTCCGCCTCTGTCCCCTCCAGGAGGAGGCCGAGGAGCCAGGACGGGGCAGCCACACCCAGCCTGGCGTTTCCGTGCACCAGGTGCCGTGTGAGAACCAGGCCACGCTGCTCTAATTGTCTTTGCCCCGTGGCCACGCAGGCTGCCAGTGCTGAAGGGGCAATGGGGCCCTCCCTGGTGCTGGGGGTGCAGAGGGCAGTGCCAACCGCTCTTCAGCTGTCCTCACCCGTGCCCCCTCTCCAGCTGGACGGGGGAAGGGTAGGGTCTTCCTGGGTAGCCTCTTGCCGTGGGGCACTCTTGTCTGGACCCTGACCCAGACGACAGCACCCCACCACTGCGGCCGCTGCCAGCACCAGCCCCGCCCCCGCCCCTCCCTGGCCAGCACGCCCCTCTCGTGACCTACTTTGGGGGGCACCCACACTCCTGCCCCAGGATCCGGGTCACAAAGGGCCCTGCCTGGCCGCCACTGGCTTCTTTTTTTTTTTTTTTTTGTGGCACCGGGGATTGAGCTCACAACCTCGTGCCTGCCTGACAGGCCCGTAAGCCACTGAGCCAAACTCCCGGCCCTGGTTTTTTGAGGCAGGGTCGCACTGTGTAGCTCAGGCCGGCCTTGCACTCGCGTAGTAGCCCAAGCCCGCCTCGAACTCACAACGCTCCGCCTACCTCAGCCTCCCGAGTGCTGGGATTAAAGGCGTGCGCCACCACGCCCGGCTGCCACTGGCTTCTTTCACCTAAGTTGATTCCAGGTGCTCCACTCCGGGCCTCTCCTCCACCTGTTCCCACCTTTGCCCCACGTCCCCTCAGGGGGCAGCCGGGACTCGGCACCAGGTTCCCTGGGGCCCCCTGGCATCTGGCCTGAGCCTGCCAGCCTTTACAGCCCACCTCGGACGCTGTGAAAAGAAAGACTCCATGCCATGGGACACTTGTCCCAGGCTACCCCGCTGCCAAGGTTAAGATAGCCACCCCTGCCGGGTGTCAGGAAGCAGACTTGTAATCCCAGCTACTGGGGAGGCTGAGGCAGGAAGATGGCACATCTGAGTCTTACCTGGACACCTTAGTGAGAGGCTGTCTCCAAATAAAAAATAAACAATGGCTGGGGCTGTAGCCCAGTGGTAGAACATACGTCAGCAAGTGTGGGGCCCTGCACCCCATCCCAGCACAAAAATCAAGGTAACAACCCCTGCCGGGCTGCTGGAAGGTGACGGTGACGTCTGACAGGCCCAGGACGGCCTGCGGCTGCCGGTCACCTTCTCCAAGCTGGCCAGGGACTGCTCGAGGCTGCCCCACTCTAAGAACCCAGCAGACAGCCGCAGGATGAGCCACACTCCCTCATCTGCTCAGGGGCTCGGGGACAGTCCCCTGAGCACCCAGGTTGGTGTCTCAAGGCGAAACTGCCTCTGACATGCACGCCGCTGCATTCAGAGCGGAGGATCAGCATCTCCAGAAGCTAAGTGGAGAATTCGCGCAGGACTCAGAATCCCACTCCTACGTGCAATGGCGAAGAACAGAATGCGGCCATAAAAACGCGTCTGTAATGTCCAGCAGCTTCGTTCCTGGTAGCCAAAGGGGAGAAACCCAAACGCTCACCCGCAGACACATACACAAAGGGTGGCCCCGTGAACCCGGGACCTTACTGAGATGACCTGGCCTGCACCGGCAAATCCAGAGGCAGGAACCGAACTGCGAGCCGCCAAGACCAAGGGTGGCAGGGGTCAGGTGGGCGGGGGTTCCCGAGGACACAAACGCTTTGGGACCAGAGGGATGCACTGAATGGTACTGAATCGTTCACTTTGAATGTTAATTTTATCTTATGGGACGGGACTGCCGTCTCTACTTTTAAAAACAAAAAGGAAAGAGTTAAAATTGGGGGCTCTTCACAAAAATTTGTTTCATTTTATTGCAAGACTACTCAAAAGGAGCAAACCACTTTAAATGGCATTTTAAGAATGAGTTTCCTAAAACCCAGCCGGTGAGGGAAGTCAGAGGAGATAAAATGGCTGTAAAGGGCAAAGCCAGCTTCTCCTTAGGAAGTTGGGAAGCCAATAGGGCAGGGTGGTGCACACCTGTCATTCCAGCACTCTTGGAGGCTGAGGCAGGAAGATCACAAGTTTGAGCACAGCCTGGGCTATCAGCGACAGTGACTTAGGGAGGTCCTGTTAAAATAAAACATTAAAAAAGGGCTGGGGACTTAGCTATGTGGGGAGGCCCTGGGTTCAGTCCCTAGTACGGCAAAACAGAAACAAAATGAAACAAAAAAAAAAGAGCCAGCAGAGCTGGAAAGCTGCCTGCCAGCCAGCCTTGGAGTTGCCGGAGTCACTCTGAGAACGCCGAGCTCCCGCGGGGCGAAGCTGCTCCCGTCCACGGTCTGTTTGTACTGTGAACCGCACGCCGCAGGAACCGTGCACCTGCACAGTCACCTGTGGCCCCCGGTCCCCGGGGAGACCCGCCAGCCACCACGGGCAGCCCGAGGTCACACGGAGAGTCGGTCCCTGCTATTCTGTCTGAAGCGCTCACGGACAACCTGCCAACACCCACCTCCTGGAAAGAAACACCAACGTCCTGCCGCAGAGGACACCACGCTGGGCGGCGGGTGATCGCAAACCAGAGTCTGAGGCCGTGCTAGGGTCTGGGGGTGGGGCAGGGGCCTCGGCCCCAGGGCAGGGGCTCCACACAGCACTGTGACCCGGATGGCAACAACCAACTCATCCCCAGACACCGTGGGGGTCAGCACCTCCCGCCCGCCCCTGGGAAGCAGCACAAACGTCCTGGGCCCCTTGAGAGCCCCAGGCGGAGTCTGGGCAGCAGCTCCTGGCTGGGGGTCCACTGCTGCCAGGCTGGCCCGGCGCCCCTTCCAGCACCGCGCAGGGCTTCCCTGTGCCAGCTGGGCCCTCAGGGTGGCGCTGGCAGGGTCAGCGGGGAGTTGTCCAGGGCCTCTCCCCATCCTTGTCCTGGACGCCGGGCCGAGTCCACCCAGGTGGAGATGAAACCACAGTGTGGACTTGAGAATAAGCCAGCGCCTCACTCTGAGCTAAGCGATACCAGGCTTTGTGACAAGGTACCCGAGCCCCTGCCACGGGCCAGCCACATGCCCTCCAGCCCCAGACACGCCGACCAGCCGGGCCCGGCCACAAGTGCCGCTTCCCTCCCATGCCTCAGTTTCCTCCTTGGTAGGTGCAGATCAGCGGCTTCCCACAATCCTGAGAGGATGGCAGAGCCACACTGAACTTTGTTGCTTATTATCTATTACCTGACTTCACTCCTGAGGGTCAGGGCCCCAGGAGACAGACGCAGGGCCGCCGGGGGTGCAGGCTGTGATGCTCCTGCTTGGTGCAGTGAGGCCGGCAGCCTGCACGTACCTACTCAGTTGTTTTACAGCCACACTTTCCAGGCAGAGAATAATTATTAACCGCACGGGCCTAATGAGGATGGGAGCCCGGCAGCTAATACCGCTCATTCACACCTACTGGAGGGCAGAGGTGTGACGGCGTCAGAGCCCACGGCCCGTCCCAGGTGAGTGAGTACGATGTCCACCGCTCCGGGGACAGCGCGCCTGGTGCTCAGGCCACCTGGAGGCAGGGACTCCAAGGGGTCTCAGACCAGAGGCCGGAAAGGGGCAGCAGGAAGGGCACTGCCGGGGAGCCCGCTGCAGAGGTGGGCACTGTAAATGTGGTCCACACGGCCCCCGGCTGGGCCTGCAAATCAGCCTCTTCCCTGGACAAAGGGCATAGTGTCCATGCCCCTGGGGACAGGGAAGGGCCACCCCTCTTGGGACCCAAGGTCTCCCCACTTAGGAACCCACAAGCTGCTCCCAGAGTCCCCAAATCTCTCTTGAGATGCAAACACCACTGAGATGCCTGTGAATCCACCCCCGCTTGGGGACAGCCCCAGAATCGCACAGGGTCGTCCGCCCTCTCACCAAAGACCCCGTGGAGTCCCCACAGCCATCAGAGGGTACCACTCACAGCGATCCCACCCCAGGTACTGTGGGAGACCCTGCTGCTGCCGGTGAGTCAAACGCCTGCTCCCCTCCCCCACCGGAGGGGGACACCGCCCAGTGAGGGACACAGACCACCCTGCTTCTTCCCGGGACCCTTCCTCCAGTCTGCTGCTGAGCTGGGAACAGATCAAATATTGGCCCCCACCACATCTATTAATTTGCAACTTGCACTGGGACCCTGGAGCAGTGAGAGGCAGGGATTTTTTTTTCTCTAGTTAAATATTTGCTAAGAGAATTCCAGTCCTAAATTTCAAGAGACTGATTTAGCATGACATTAGAGGAATGAGACAAAGTAGTTTCAGATTATTAACTAACTAGAGATTCTTGCAGAGGAAATGAGAGAAAAATCACACAGCCCCCACACGCACCCTCCGGTGCCCGAGCAGGGGAACCGTGAGTCCTGAGCGCTCTTTTGTCTTCTGACGGCTTAAACGCTTGCTGTGGCTGAGCATTTTAATTTACTTCTCTCCCCCACCTCCAGATGGTGGAATTGGTTTCCCCGCATTCAAAGACGAACAAAACCCCTTTCCACCTCGCGCTGGTCCTGCCGTTCTCGGGGGCTCCATGTCACACTAGCCCCTTGGTTCCAATTCCCGGGCCTTTGTTAGCACCCCGCTCTCTTCTCCAGACTAATGAGCGGCCAGCGCTGGGGTTGCGCCAGGATTCTCGGGCTCCGGTGACTGCCCCGGGCCACGCCAGCCACGGGCGGCCCCGCCTGGCTCCCCATCAAGGGGCCTGCAGAGAAGGAGAATGCAGAGCCGAGCTGAAACCATCTGGCAGCCAGCACGGCCCGACCCCGCACCCAGGACGGCCGAGGGGCTCCAAGCCGCACCTCCCAGGCAGGCTGCCGGCCCGGTCCGCGCTGTGTCCACCCACAGGGGGCCCGCCCGGTGTCCCAGCCCGGGGTAGTGGGGCGCAGACGGACCGCTGGACACTTCCGGCCAGCACTTCCATGTCTCCCATTCTGCTGTGACAACGACACTTCCCAGGCCTGCCCGGGGCCATCCTGGATGAGTTCCCGCACTGCAGGTGCTGGTCAGAGCCGCCCGCAGGACGCGGTCCACACGCTGGTCTCCCGGACACAGCGGCCCGAGTCCCCGCCCCACCTACAGCTCCTGTCCTTCTGTTCCCGTCCCTGCACCTGGCTCCAGGGGCCGCGCCACTGCGCAGGCTTTAACTGAGCACCTACTATTTACCAGAGTGTGGGGCGCGGGGCGAAGGCTCCCCGGGTTCCTTTCTCCCCCATGACACACGCCACATCCTCACCCTACCTCACGCTCACATGGGGGCCCTTCGGCCCACAGCACACCTGCACACTCTGGCCACACCCACACACACCAGAGGGTCTCAAAGCCCCACATTCTTCCTGCAGCTCCCCAAGCACGGGTCGGAACAGAGGGAGATTAACCTAATATCAAATATCCTGTTATTAAGTGATTAAGGGATGACTTAGAGGTAACAAATTGGATTTCCCTCTCCGAGCACCCCAAGGGTCCTGAAAAGGACGCAGAGGTTCTCGCAGTAATTACGGCCCCTGGCTGCACGCAGAATTCATTCATAATTAAAACCTGGGCGGTGCCACGTCTTCCTAAAGATTCTAATCTGCAACCTAAACTCAAAGGAACTCTAATTAAAAGTGTTGTCACTCATTAATTCGACAAATACTTGCAGCCTTCGAGGTGCCTGGCAGAGATCTCAGGATGCCAAATGAAAACACCAGCTTCCCCTCAAGCTGTCCTCAGCCCGGCAGGGGGACAGAAGGGACAGAAGGGGCAAGGGGGCTGAGGGGTGCAGAGTGCTGGGGGGAGGGGCGCCCATGGTGCTGGTGGCAGGTGTGGGGGACTCTTGAGTTCTGCTCAGGTTCAGGGAAGGAACCCCAGAGTGGGGCCGCAGCTGGGAGAAGGCGTGGTCAACTGGGACAGCAATCTGTCCTGTTCCCTTGAACCTTGTGACAATGGGAGCCACGGGTTCCCCAGCCAGCACCACAGCCCTAGCACTCATGTCTAGCCCCAGGGAGGGTCAGGGTGAGAGTCTCACTGGGGCGCCCAGGGACACACGGCTGCCAAAGGCCCCTGTGTACAGCCCAGGAAGCGGCCTGCAGGCCAGTGAAGCACGTGTGTGCAGGCCTGTGGATGTACACGCGTGTGCGCAGCTGTGCCCGTGCAAGCCGGGAGTCCTGTGCAGGTGCACACATGTACGTGCATGAGTGCTCAGGTGTGCAAGCTGGGGGTCTTGTGCTTGGGAACAAGTGTGCACATGTGTGAGCTGGAGGTGCCTCGGGGCGGGAAGGTGGCTCGAGTCGCCCACGCCCGGCTCAGGATGTGGTGCTGGCCTGAGGAGCTGGCGTCCCCACGTGGGCTTGGATGGAGGCCACAGATGCCCCAGGACAGGCACCTTCGGGAGGGGCCCTCCGCCGGGCAGCAGTGACCGGTCCTGCGTGGCAGAGTCACTCTTTTCAGTATGCAGCACTGGGGACCCGAGGGGCAGGACAGGAAGGGACGCTGTCATCAAGTTCCCAGGGCGCCGCACCCCAGAGCCGCGTAGGCCACCTCCTGCTGGCTGAGAGGACTGACCTCGGGGGATCCAGCCCCTCCGCGGTGCACGGTTAGCCCAGTTTGTGACCAGTCCCGGGATGCGGAGGTGTTGTCCCTAATTCCTCTGGTGCTAACAGCCCCGAACGATGACCCGTAATTACCTAAGGGCTGATCCTTCCTGGCCCACTGGTGCAGAGGGCACCGTGGTTTCTGATCGCAGTGCACTGACCTTTGACCTGAACCCGGCATTCCCACCCCACCCTCTGCTCTGGGGGAGGGCGACCTGCTGTCGTTGGCAGCCACTCAGCCCCTTCCAACCACAGGGCGGCCACTGCCTGGAGCCCGAGAGAGCGCAGGGGCCGCAGACCGCAGCTAACCCTCGAGGCCGGACATGCTCAGCCCACGCTCGGCCAACAAAACACCTCTCTTCTTTCTGTGGTCCCCGGTTTCTAAGCACAGTGAACGGCAGGGCCACGAGCACTGCCCAGCCTGGTCAGGGGTCGAGGCAGCACCATCCCAGGGGTCTCAGTCTCCTGCCCTGCCCACCACGCTGGCCGGGGTACCGCGTGAGCTTCTGCGGTGAACTGCACAAGTTCACTGATGTGGCCACTGGCATAAGGTCCAGGACGCTGGGCCTCCTCAGCACAAGACACCCACAGATGCACCCTGGGCTCCACACTACATCAATCAGCTGTGACAGCGCGGAGATGGGTGTCTGGGGCCACTCGAGAGACTCTGCCAAGCTGGGAGGAATCGGGGCTCCTGTAAACACTGCTGAGTCACAGTCGCGGACGGAGAAAACCGTCCCCTGTGCATTCCAGGGCCATAATTTCTGCACCCAATAAAACCCTTTTTAACATGACTGGGAGGGGATGCGCTGCTGTGAGCTGACATTTCCCTCAGCCCCTCTGCAGGCTGGGAAAGGAGGCTTTGGGACGACAGGGAGACCTGCTGTTCCCCAGTAAGTTCCAGGGTGCTGCAGGCAGGGCACACACACAGGCACTGGCTCTGCCCCTGCCGCAGGCGCTCGAGGCAGCCCCTCCATGCACACACCCTGGGCATCCAGGCCGGATCCTTCTCTGATGCGTGGAACTGTCCTCTACTGGGGGACAGAAAGGCTTCGGGGTGCAATGGGCAGCACGTGGACCCAGAGCCCCACACGGGCATGGGTTTGCATTGTTGTTCAAGTGCCACCTGGCCAAGGAAGCCACGGCGAGGGAGCCCTGCGGGCTGGACGCCAGGAGGATCCAACACAGTGCCCGGGGCTGGTCGTGGGCTGCTCTTGAGAGCGCCTGCCACGCCACGAACTCATCTGTGTCCAAAGATGGCCGGTGCAGTGGCCGCAGAAGGCTGCTTTCGCAGGTCTCACGACAGTGGGGCACCCAGGTGCCCGCAGAAGCCAATAGGGCCACCCTTAGGGACCCACTCTGGGCGCGGCTCTCCACAGCCCTGGGCAGGTGCACGGTGCGTGCACAGAGAGACGCGCTGTGTGGACCACACCGGTCCTCTGGCTTCTTCACGAGTCAGACTCCAGGCTCTCTAGGGAGGAGGCAGAAGAGGTGACAGTGGGAGCAGCCCCCAGCCCGAGCTCACCCCTGGCTTTTGGGGACACCAGTGCAGGAGTGAGGAAGCTTACGGTCAAGACCCCTCCAGGGCATCGGTGCCAGGGTGGGGAGGGGATCTGTTTTATACCTTCCAAAGATGACACTCGGAAACTGCAAGAAAAGATAAGATCTAGCTGGAGGCACTGTGGGTCAGGTTGTGCCAACCACAGTGGGCTCTCTGGGGCAGAGGACAGGACGGGTAACAAGTTACAAATCACCGTCGGAGGGAGAGCTCAGCCTCAGCCAAGTACTGAAGGGCACCCTGGGCCGAGGCCAGGCCAGGCTGGCTGCCATGGCAACCCCGGGCAACTCTACAACTCACTGTCCACAGAGCCCATGGCAAGTGCCAGCAGGGACAGACTCTGGCATCTGCTCCCCAGGACACCGTAAGACAACCGTCACAGGTTTAACTCCTCAGACCTCCACACCCTTAATCCCCGACTGTTGAAAAGGGCACGCAGGCCACATCACGGTAACTGCCGGTGTTACCCAGGCCCGCATGGTGACAGGGGCTCTGATGCTCCCTCCTCACGGCGTTGGGAGAACAGAAGAGCCCACTGGGCTGGAGAAAGCTCCCAAGGTTCATGGGTGTTGGGGTCAGTTCCGATAGAGGAGGGTGACCTCAGATCCCTAGTACCCCCGGCGCCTGCCAGAACCCAACACAAATCTCTCAGGAGAGTGACAATGGTATCTGAGGCCTCACATTATTCCTACAATTATGAAAGCACAATCAGCACACAGAAAACAACCAGGCACACAAGGAGACAAGACCACCCGAGTGACAATCAACAGACATCGGAGACAGCAGGAAACAAACCTCAGAAAGGTAACACACCACAGTGAGAACCACTGGGCTCACGGGTCCCTGAAAAGTCAAAGGTAGGGTTCCGAGTTTCATTACAGACCCAGCAGCCACAGGACAGAACATGGCAGATCAGAAAGAGGACCAAAAAGAAATTTTAGAACTGAACTTCAGTACCCAAAATGTAAAACTTAACAGATGAGTTTCAGAATAGATTAGCATCAGCTGATAGGTGAACTGGGGTGGGGTTAAGCAAGCCCCCAAGAGTGGAGCAGAGATGTGGACCTTGCTACCTGCAGTCAGCCCCATGACTTCACCAGCTACTCCCCTCAGCCGCAACAGCTCTGTGACACACCCCGCCCCCAGCCAGCCACCCCTCCCACCTACTCCCCCTCGAGGTCACCGTCGTGGCTCTGCGCTGATTTTACTGACATATAAATGTTATGATTAGCTCATTGATTTTTTTTCAATTTCCTCTAAAAATCCTATGGGTTTTGATTAGTACTGCACTGAATCTATATACCAACCTGGGGAGAAATGACATCTTTACATGACTGAGTCTTCTAACCCATGAACATGTATGTATGCACGTATGTATGTATTTCTCCATTTATGTGGGTCTTCTTGAATTTCCCTCAATCATATTTCATGGTTTTTTTTTTTTACACATCTTTCATTAGTGTAATGCCTGGTCATTTGATTTTTTATGGTATAATAAGTGAAATACTTCATTTTATTTTCCATTCACTGCCAGGAAGAAGAAACATACTTGATTTTATGTAATAACCGGTATGTAAGATCCTGCTGAACGCACCGGCCATTGGCATCTCTTCTGTGCCTACTCCCGCGGACTCTGTTCGAATGCCGCATCGTCTGTGAAGACTATCAGTGTTACTTCATCCTTTACGATTTCATCGTCCAGTCTGTAACTTCTTTTCCTTTGTCTTACTGCGTTGGCTAAGACTTCCAGTACAATATTGGACAGCTGGGATTTAACATAAAGTCTGGCCAACAATAAAAGCTAAACAAATATTAAGTGAGATATGAATACTTTAAATGTTTGCGAAGCACAAGGAATGCGCTAATCATTACCACCAGTGTCCCCGCCAGACGCTGGGCACCAGCTCCCAACGGCCGACCCAAATCGGCCTGTAAACAACGCGCAACACCCAAGGTGGGAAAACCCCTGACCACCAAATAGGAGAGGACACCAAAGGAGAAGTAAAATAATGGAAAGAAGAAAGCCCACACGATTTGGGGGCAGGGGAACAGCAGTCCTGGAGAAATCAACTGGGCAATTATATTAACTAATAAGAGAGCCACGTAAGGTGCTGGCTGTAAAATCACCAGCCAGAACATCGGGGCTTGTCAATGCCCACAAGAGCAAGCTGGAAAAGCCAACGTGGAGTAATAAAATCAGCAGTGTGCAGAACCCCACCAGCAGCGAGAGCCACGCGATCCCCAGCAGGGAGCCTCACGGGAAATCTCGATCTGGAGTGTGTGAGTCTGTTTACCACAGCACATAAAACAGGACACTAAGAAGAAACACGCTGCCTCTGAACAGGAAAGCAGCGCGACGCCTATGGAGAGACGTCGTTCCTTCCCAGAGTAAAGGACGATGGCTCTTGTGGCTACTATGACAAAACACCAGAAACTGGGCGGGTGAGAACCGTAAGTTATGCTGAAGTTGTGGAGGTGAAAATTCCAAAAACGAGGTGTGGGCTGGGCTGAGTGAGAATCTACCCTGGCTTCCGGGAGTGGCCGGCACCCTTTGGCATGCATTCACTTGGGGGCGCAACACCCTAATCTCCGACCATCTCCATGTACCCTGCCCTCTACTCTGGTTCTCCGTGGCTTCGCCTCTTTCAAAGGAGTTGCTGTTGAGTTTACAGTCACCCAAACCCAGGATGATCCCATCTCCAGATCCTTACCTTAAATGCATCCGCAAAGACCCTTTTCCCAAGTAAGATCACATTTACAGGTTCTGGGGAGACGTATCTTTTGGGGGGGCACTGCTTAACCCCTTAGAACAAGTAACCCACAAACACAGTATCATTCTCATCAGAATTCTTACAAGATTTCCTTTATGAATTCAATGGACCTTTGAAAGTATTTAATACACAGAATTACTATCACACAGGAGAGTGCTAAGAACATAGGGGTGTGGGACAGGGACGAAGAGGGGACGTGGGGTCTCCTTTCCACGTGTGGCCTCCCTTCCGTGACTGTGGAATGTGGTCTGTGATAAAGGCGTCATTTCTCAGTGGGGGGTGGGGCAAGGAGACCTCAAATAAAAGAGATTGAGACAAGTGGGTAGACGGAAGCTTCGCCACACGCCATCACCCTCAAATCAACAAATTAAAGTGGCACACAACGGGGAGACAAGAATACAAAGACATTAAAATAAGGCACGAGAGAGGCTGACACTCCTGGACTCAGGGAGGCTGAACCTCAAATGAGACACCACTAAGGAAACTGAGGCAGAATGAAAGCAGGCTGAGCCCGGACGACGGAATGAGGACGCCCGGCCCAAGGAAGAGCGGCAGGTGAGCAGCAAGGAGCTGGCTACTTTTCATCCACAGATCAGCAAGTTTCAGACAAGACACCAGCAAACTCGAAGAAAACACAGAGTAATAAACTTAGCCAGTGGCGGAGCTACAATGAGCGCATCACTTTTAGCAGACACTGGGAATCTGATCCAACCTTAACCCGACACAGCCACTGACGCGAGAAGCCCGCTTCTATAGTCATTTCCAAAAAGCTGAGGTATAGGGACCCAAAACCTTTGTCTGCCAGGACAGTCGCCACTTTGTTACCACAGCAAACAATGGGAAACAACCTAAACCTCCACCAATCCCAGACCACAAAGGACATTTGTCAGTAATTGTTACACTGTTGCCTGTGAGCTCCTGGTCCATTCCCAGCATCCCCTGCTTTCACCTCTGACAACCCCACAGCCAGATGCCAACACCCCTGCCAGATGCCAGCCGGGGGCAGCTCCCTCTAGACTCTCCTAACCTGTAGGGCTAGAAGCCCTTCCCCACCAGGGGCCAGTCCTCCCCTCGGAAACCCCAAACCGATGCCTCTTCCTCTCTTCCAAAGAGGCCAGGGCCTCGGAAGTGACAACGATGACCACAAGGAACCCCAGTCCCGGCCTAGGGCTCTGCGGCGACCCCTCCCACCGCCCGACCCTGCCGTCTTCCCCACAGGAGATGACCTTTATACAGAGCTGCTGACAGCCCCCTCCCCCAGGGCCCCAGATTACATTTACAGTGGTGGCGGTAACCATGGAAACTGGCAGCCTGTTGCAAGCGGCGGACGGTTGATGGGTAACCAGGGGACAATGACAACGCCTCTGAGCTTATTCAGATGACCTGGGCGGGCTGAAAGGGAGAGGGCACACAAAGGCCGCTGGCAAAATGCTTCCAAAGGGGCGTAAGTGACACCCATAACTTGTCACAAAAGAAGAGGCTCGCGCTGGCCCACACCTGCGCTTTTTGATCTTCTGGGAAGTTTACGACAATGAGTGCTAGGAGGCCGCCTGTCCAGTGTTGTTTCTCTTAAGTGTACTTATTTTATAACGATTATTGGGTCTGTGTTCCAGCCACTTGGGGACCTGCAAGTGATCTCAGGATGTCGCCTGCCAACGTGTCCCCGCGCCCTGCTTCCGGAAGTGGGTGCAAATCGAACTGGCAGCTCACACCTGGCCAGTGAAGTCACAGTGCGTCACCACCAGCACGAGGACCCTGCGACTCCGCGGCCCAGCCTGGCAGGTGCTGTTTGCTCAGGTGCCACGCACTTGAAAAATCCTATTAAGACTCCTCCAACGGTAAAACTGAAATGTTATTTTTTTTAAATCAAACATCACACCCTCTGATATTTAAACATGCTGGATGAGAAATAACTAAACGCATCTTTCC
This sequence comes from Dasyprocta punctata, assembly GCA_004363535.1. Classification (NCBI taxonomy): domain Eukaryota; kingdom Metazoa; phylum Chordata; class Mammalia; order Rodentia; family Dasyproctidae; genus Dasyprocta; species Dasyprocta punctata. Next base: position 2,539 of record RJWM01025676.1, on the reverse strand, counting down.
ACCAACACAGAACTCCACCCAAGCAGAATTTCCAAATACTTCTGAATCTCCTCCAGCAGAGCCCAGGGCTGCTTAAGACTTGATGAGAAGAAAAGGAAAAATCAGGGAGTCCCGGGGAGGCCTGCAGGGTCACGGCGATTCGTGACTCCCCTTATTCTGAAGGAGCAGAGGAGGAAAGGCATGTTTCTTACCAACTCAGAAATCTGGCTGTTGTTCTGGAGTTGGTGATGGAAATCACATAGTGACGAAGGCTCCTGAGCGCTGCACTCTGCAAACACCTGTGCAGCAGACAGGGCACCGTCCTGTCCGTCACGTGAGAAATCAGGGCTCCCAGGTGTTGGGTGAAAAGTCTGTGGTCACCAGAAAAGTGACGTCTGAACTCTACAACAACATCCCCATGATTCTCTGTCCCCGTGACTTTAAACACTGAGTGACATGGGGCAAAATCAGGGACAAGGTACGTTTTAAGGAATATGTGCCCCACAAGAGTCAGTAGAGGTGAAGCATTGTTAATTTGGAAACTCAGAATAGGAAAATGCTCCAAACCCCAAAGCCTTCTGAGTGTGACATCAGTGCTCAGAAGCCTCGGGTTTGCAGTGTTTTGGACTCTGGATTTGGGGTCAGGTATGCGCAACCTGTAAAGTCTGCCAACACTCCCAGATCTGAAAAGTGGCCTTGGGTGGACAGGTCTCAGTTCAGCAATGGCAAGCAGGACCCGAGAACCCCACAGGCTCAGAGCCAGGCTCCAGGAGCAGTCGCCACTCAGGAATCCGGCCTGTTGGAGGTGTTCAGTAACCGGACACTTGTGCTGCTGTCCAGTCAGGAGACTCAGCACCTGCTTCCTGCTACCCTACTGTGCCAGATGCCACCTGGGCGATGAAAGGGCCTGGCCTGCGGGACAGGAGGCACTGCAGAGCTTGGGTCTGCTTCTCAGAGAGGGAACCCTTGGGAGGCTGAGACAGGAGGACAAGTTCCAGGCCAGCCTGGGCAATTTAATGACCTAGCAAGACCCCATCTCAAAAATATAAAAACGGTGGGGGCATAGTTCAGTGCAAAGGCCCTGTGTTCAATCCCATACTGCAAAAAAGCAAAAAAAAAAAAAAAAAAGTTCAAGTTGTAGAAGCCATACAGAGAAGCATAAATAAAAAAGACCAACCAACTTCCCAGACAACAACAAAAACAAATGCATGGCAAAGGATACCACTGGGTGAGAAGAAAAATTCAAGATAAAAAAACAAAACAACCAAAAAAAAAAAAACAACCAACTGCAAAAAGTCAAACCACCACAATACATAAAGAGAAGTGTGAGCCAATGGAAGTATTCCAACTGAAGGAGACTGGTGATTCACAGAAGCAGCAGAACAGACTAGAAGCCGACAGACCTCACTGTGCCTAAAGGGAGACACGCACGACCAGGAGGAAAGGCATCTGCTTATGCATCCCTCATTCCAGGACGGGAAGACGTTAACCAGGGTTACTGGAATTAAAAGGTGCAGAACTCTGGCCGGACGCAGAGGGCCAGGCCCACGCCAGCGAGGCAGCACTGAGACAAGGGGCCAGGCAGGTGCTCCCGGGCAGTGGGCAGCTCCGGGAAACGTCTCACACCTGGGTGTAGCGAGGGCGACAGAGAAATGCTGTGCATGTTCACACACTTAGGAAAATGCATAAACGGCGCTGCTGACCCGAGCCTCTCCCCAGGAGTCCGTGGCATTTGGCGATGGGGAGAGAACCAGGGGCCTCACCGGGAGGTGATCCCCGCCTGGAAACCAGAGCCACGCATGGGCTGCTGCGGGAGTGGGGACAGCCACACCCAAGCCTCTCTCCGACGTGGGGAGGGAGACCCAGGCCTCACCAGGAAGCGATCCCAGCCGGGAACCATAGCATTTTTTTTTTTTATTTGAGCGAAGAAAAACAAAACAAACAAAAAGAACAACAACAACAAAAAAAGGACGACATATATAGTAAAAACAACAAGCAAAAGAGACAAGCAAACGACTACAGTAAATACACAACATTGCAGGTTTACACAACCGGTAGATAGAAGCTTGACAACGGTTGCAATATTGCGCATCGTTATCTTTAAAATGGTTTCTTACATTATCAGATATAGACATGCTAGAATGATCTAATCATATGAGTATTAATTGTTCTTTCTCAATAACGAATACATTCAGCAGTGTTCTTTTTAGTTATCTTACATATACATATATACAGGTTTATATCTTTTCCTCTTCCCTTTTCTCTTTCCACCTATTCCCTTCCCGATTATCTTTGCTCTTTGAGCTGTTTTTTACCCTTCCATAGGATTTATTATAGATTTTGAATCATATATACTTTTCTATTTCTTACACTAGGGAGACAATACGGTATTTACACGTGTGGGTTTGATTTATCTCGCTTATGAGTATGGTCTCAAGTCGTGACCATTTACTTATAAAAGTCTCAATACAATCTTTCTTAATAGCTGAGTAGTACTCCATTGTATAAAAATACCACATCTTTTTTATCCATTCTTTGATTGATGGGCACTTGGGTTGTT
>RJWM01025675.1:0-29039 GCA_004363535.1 Dasyprocta punctata | reverse complement strand
AAAAAAAAAAAAAAAACTTAAGTGAAGAAGAAGGCTGTAACTGGTGGCACCTTTGCCTAGAGCTGGACCCACTGTGCGAGAGGAGCTGTTGGAACCTGGGGACACACGATCAAGGTGACATGATGGCTGGTGACCTTGAAGGCCTCTATAGAGAGAGGCAGCATTGGAGGGGAGCGGCAGTGCAGAGGAGTGGCGGATCTGGAAGACTACACTGGCTGGTGGTGAGTGCAGAGGACTTGGCTCTCCTATGGGAGACAGCGTTTGGCTGGGAACCATTTTGAAATAGGGCCGGATAAGTCTGGAAACAGAACTGCTGCCAGTTTCCACCAGCAGCTCCTAGCTGGGCACAGACCCATGGAAATTGCTTGGATTGAGCCCAACCCCTGCATTCTAGTGGCCATTGCAGAGGTTCCGTGCAGGTAGCCAGCTCAGTCTGGAGGCTGTGACTGGCCCTGCCCCTATGCACACTCTCAGGGCCGGTAGTGGAGGATCCCCTGCTGGTGAACAGCCCAGGTCCACAGGCAGCGGCCAGCCCTACCTCTGTGCGCACTCCACCAGCCATCAGGGAGCCAATGCAGGCTGGGAAAAGCAGCAGACAGCCCTGCACCAGTGCACCCAATGGCCACCATCAGACACCTGTAGCCAGCACTGGCTAGAAGAACCAGTCTCACTTCAAATAAGTTGCAGCCAATGCAGGAAGTGCCTGGGACCCCAGCACCCAGTTGTCCAGAAGAACCAAGAAATATGTCAAGACAAAGAAGCAAAAGGCAGTCTCTGGCCTCCAATCCAAGCAGAGCAAGTCCAGGAGATACAAACATGAAAGAGATCAGGAGTTACACACGTGAAGTTTCTGAAGTGATAGCAATTGAAGTAAAACAACTTCATGAAGCTATAAAAGAAATTAGAACAGAAATACTATCTCAGGTAAAAGAAGAAATGAAAAACATAATAAAAGAATTGGTAAGCATCTGTAAAGAAGACATAAATAAAAAAATGAAAGAGCATAGGAAAATGAGGGAAACCTTGAATGAACAATACAAAAAAAGATTGAGAATACATGAAACAGATTTAAAGAGATATCCAGGAAATTAAAAACTCCATTGAAAGCTGGCTTGAAAGAAACTGAAGGTAGACTTTCAAACCTTGAAGACGGGTTTGCAGCTTGTGATCATGAAATGAAAGATCTCTTAAAAATAACAAGAACCTGGAAGTAACAATTCAATGGCTGCAAGACAACCCAAAGAAACATAACTTAAGAATAATAGGTTTGAGTGAAAAAGCAGGGGTTAATGACATTAAAAGTCTATTTACAGAAATAATATCAGAAAACTTCCCAAGCATGGGAAAAGGAAGTGACATTCAGATGAGTGAAGCATATAGAACTCCAGCTAGCCATAACCAAAATAAATCTACACCCAGACATATAATAATCAAGATCCCAGAAATTCAACACAAGAACAGAATATTAAAAGTTGCTAGAGAAAAGAAACAGATCACGTATAAAGGAAAACCCATCAGAATCACAACAGGCTTCTCAACACAAACCATCAAGTCAAGAAGAGCTTGGAGTGAAGTATTTCAAATCTTGAAAGAAAACAACTTCCAACCCAGATTGATGTACCCTGCAAAACTATCTTTGAAAATTAATGGAGGAACAAGAAACTTCCATGACAAAGAACAACTGAAGGACTTCAAGACCACCAAACCAACCCTACAAAGAATACTGAAGGACATTCTAGAGAGAGATAAAAAAGATCACAGCTCCAGGAACAGCAGCAGGGTGGGTATCACCAAGCAGAGCAGACAATTGAATAGAGAGGAAAAGCAAGCAGCCAATGGCAGGAAAATAGCATGGCAGAGATGAGGCAGTGCATGTTGGCCATAACCATTAATGTAGATGGCCTCAATTCACCAATAAAAAGCAACACAGGCAGAGTGGATCAGGGGGCAGGATCCATCAATATGCTTTATACAAGAAACACATTTAACTTGAAAGGGGGTTCATAGACTGAAAGTCGAAGGAGAAAGAACAATGCTCTGTGTGACAGGGAACCAGAAAGAAGTGGGGGTAGTTTGCCCATTAGTTGCAGAGTAGACGAGAAAGACATCACATTTTTATACAATGGAAACCTACTCAGCTATAAAGAAAGATAGCCTCGAGACTCTTGTAGGTAAACTGATACAATTTGAGATCATGCTCATGGTATAAATGTTTCAGAGTCACATGAGAGAACATCGTGTTGTCTTCCTAGTATAAAAAAATTAATAGAGTTAGTGGGATCCAAAATACACAATACATGTTGTGAAAATGAAAGGGCAGGAAGTGTCTAAAAACACAAGGCATTAGCCATTGTTAATCTATTATTGTGATTTGAATCCTGTATTGTTTTCATTGTTCTGTTTAGTTTGGTTTTAATCTATTTTGTTTTGTCCAATTTTATTATATTTGATGGTATGGACAGCTATTTCAAAGATAACAAAATACATTATGGTAACCATTATTGATTTCCTGTTATCTTGTTTTGAACCCCTGTATTAATTTCATTGTTTTGTTTTAAATGATTTTATTCTATTTTGATTTGTTTGATTGTATTATGTCTGATGATATAGGCAACTACTTAGAAGATAACAAGAGGCATTATGGTAGCCACTGTTGTTTTACTATTGTTTCAAACTCCTGTATTGTTTCCATTGTTTTGTTTTTATTGGTTTTATTCCATACTATTTTATTTGATTTTATTATGCCTGATGGTATAGGTAGTTATTCTGAAGATAACAAGAGGCATTATGGTGGCCATTATTGATTTCCTTTTATGTTTTTTTGCAGTCGTGTATCATGTTCTTCATTTGGTTTTGATTGACTCTATTCTGTTTTATTTCATTGGGTTTTATCTCTTCAAAAAAAAGTTTAAAAAGGCGGATTTTTAGATTTGCTACATATTGTAATAGCACAGTATGCAAACTGCTTGTTGAAAAAACTTTTTGGATTTGTTAGGCACTGCTTTATTTATGACTATGAATCTCTCTGTTTGTTTTAATTTATTTCATGTAATCTCATTTATTTATGTCTCTTCTTAGCCTTGGCCAAGTATTTCCCACTTGGCGAAGGACTTTATAGACAGACTGCTGATTTTGGAGGCCAGTCATCGAATGTCAGCTGGCCAGGCCCTGGATCATCCCTGGGTGATCACCATGGCTGCAGGGGCTTCAGTGAAGAATCTCCAGAGAGCTATTTCCCGTAACTTAAAGCGGAGGGTGTCTCCCCACTCTCAGAGTCCTGGATCTGCTCAGTCTTCTAAGTCGTGCTATTCTCACAAATCAAAACACATGTGGAGCAAAAGAAGCTTAAAGGCAGCAGAAACATCTCAGTCTGCGCTTTTGTAAGCAGATTACCTCGAGAATCATTTTACCCAATTTTAAGCCTGATTCACTAACTTCGCTAATAATGTGGGTCAAGAGGGACAATTTCATCATGATTAGGGCAGCCTAAATCTCCAAGGACTTGGGAGCATGTCACTACTTTTCAATAGTGCTGTCCTTTACTTTTTTGGTGGTTGTGGTTAGTCCCGGGACTTGAACTCAGGGTCTCATGCATGCTGAGAAGCATCTAGTACTGAGCTACACCTTAGCCCTTTTTACTTTATTTTTGAGACAGAGTTGCAACCCAGGCTGGCCTCATACTTGTGATCTTTCTGCCTCAGCCTCCCAGTATCTGGGATTACATGCATGCACCACTGTATCTGGATTTATTTATCTTTATTTTTAACATGTTTTGGCCTCTCATTTTTCCTGTAACTGTATTTGTTGCCTAAAATTATACTGCTGCAAAAAATTAATAGTGTAGTAAATACTATGTATATCTAGATGGCTAGAAACAGAAGATGAAGAAAATCTTTTAAGTTTTGAATAGAGTAAATAAAATATGATGCTTTAAGAATAAGAGATGAATATGTAAAGACATGATGAATTAGAAGCATACCAGGTGTAGTTAAATATGGGGAATAAATTTATTTATCTTGAGATTACAGATTTTTATTTAAAACCCAGTGTATGGCATGAACTAGAAGACACTCAAAACAGTTACCATCATCTGTGAGTTGCATAGTTAATCTGCAAATATTTGTGGAAAATTTTTACTTATACGGCACATATAAAAAATCACATGATACAGCTTCTCTCCAGTAGAAACACTCTACATGGGACACTGTTAATTGAAAAATAGAGTTTGAAAAATTAGACCATACTCATTTTTTTCTGCTGTTGGCATTCATTACTCACTAGAGTTTATAAAAGATGTGCGATCATTTTTACTCCTTTTTGCTACTATCAACTCTTTCTGATTAGCACAATTCTTATACAATTATTTAATCCAATACTTTAATGACTCTACATACCTACTTTGAAATAACTATAAACAGTGCATGAAAAGAGGTAAATTCCAAAACCCAGTTCTTCAAGCAAGGCTCTGATCCTGATCTTAGTATTTCGAAGGCCATTGTATGTAATTTTGGGGGGAAAAACCATCTCATAATTAACTTGTGATTTGGACTTCTCTTGAGGCCTAGTGTCTTGCTATGCAAACCAGCTGTGGTGTGTGGAGACACTCTGTGTGCCTCTGGTCTCAGTTGCGGCCTCAGCGGTCCTGGGATGCCTCAGGGCAACGTTACCTCAGCTGAAGACATCCTGGTTCCTTGAGAACCAAGTAGTAAAAAAGGTTTCACCTGGAGGAAAGGGCAAACTTCTTATTAACCTGTCATCTCTCCCACCATCCTCATTGACATAAAATCCTCATTAGCTTAGAATCACTGCTGCCTTCTGAGTCATCCAAAGTAATCCTCATCAGCACAGGGTCTTTCTCAGCATGGGATCCCCGCTGCCTTCTGAAGTCGTCTGATAATCCCCTCACCATGCTTCTCAATGTAAATGTGATCAACAAACACCCAGGCTCTGGCTGCCTCATAGCCTTTTTGCTCCTCACAAACAGCTGGCTTTCCCAGATCCCCATTGCATCGCCATTTTGTCCCTTGCCTTTTTTTTTTTTTTTTCTGTGCACTGTAACACCTTGCAGGGGATTGGGGTCCACTGCAGGGGTCCCTGATACTAAGACAGTAAATTTTTTAAAGACTGAAGTATTATTATATCTGTGAGCCACATGTATAAATGGATAACTATAGTAAATAAATGATTCCTGTGTTGATACTGCTTAATTTATTTTAAAAATACAATAACAAATTGCTAAGATGACATTTACTACAGCAATAAAATCACTGAACTTTTTCTTTTATAGGTTGTATATATGGAATAGCTATCTATATGATACATAAATATGAATGTATAATTATCACTTTTAAAATTGTAATGCTGCATCATATATGACAGACATGGATTACTTTCTTTAGTATAGAGACAACACTTCCAAATTCTTAAGAGAAATAATACCAAATGGGAAATATTTTGCAGGTGGTTCATAAAAATACGTAACATAAGAATGCTCGGTTTTACTCATAATTTATAAAATGGAGATTAAAGCAACAAAGAGGTAGAATTTTTTCACCTATAAGATTGAAACTGTTTACAAATAGGACAATGTATATGGTGGAAGCATGCAGGCCAGCAGATACTCAAATACTCTGCTTAGAGAGGCATGGAAGCTTGTATCACTGATGGGTGGGGACAGAGCGGCAGCATTATCTATTCAAATAAAAAACGCCTTGACTTTGACCTAGCAGTGGCATTTCTTGAGATTTGTCCTCCACATCTTATGAAAGTGTGCATATGCAAAAATATATAAAACACTGTTATTTACATAAACAGGAATTATATGTTACTGCCTTGCAATAGGGCAGCCTAGCATGTTACATTAAGCCAAGGGTGACCATTTGCATAGCCATTAAAAAATCATGTGGTGAGTCTATATGCATGTTATTAATGTTAATGAAAAAGCAAGATGCTGAGGAGTATTGTAGCATGCTCTCCTTGTGTATGAAAAAGAATAGGTTCAGAAGCCTGAAAGGTTGGCAAGAACTTGATAAAGATAGTGATTATTTCTGGGGAAAAATAAGTTTTTGATGAGAGGGGATGGTTTATTTTCATTTTATACTTATTACTACCTTGAAAAACTTTTTAATTGGTGTATTTACTTTAAGTTTGAAGTCTAAGGGAGATCCAACTAAAAATGCAAATGGCAGGGGGAAGCAACTGTAAAGAAAGAAGCTGGAATCAGCAGCCCTATAAGAATTGAGGATTGAGTAGTCAGATGCGAGAACTGATTCTTATTAATTAAATAGTTTATATATTTGTCTTGAAGTTTTCAGAATTAAAAATAAAAATTTATAAACAAGTTTCTACAAAAATATTTGATATAGGGATGATATAGGACCTCCAAATAATACAAATAATATAAGGGAAATATTGTAACTCCCAACTTGCTGGATGTCTACATGTAGAGTTCTGTCTTTCCCAAAATTGAATCAATTTTAAGAAACAACGGAGGTTAAAAGTAGGATATATTTATCGAGGGAAAGATAGCTTCTGTCTAAGGGAGACAGAAGGGGACCTGGAAAGTGAGTTGCCTATGAGCCCACTTCTCAAAGGAAGTTTGCAAAATCACAAGATGGGTATGCAATCATGAGGTGCGTGTAAGGTGGGACAAAACTATGATCAGCCAGTATGATTACAAATGTCACTGAGGCAATATGGATCCAGCGGGGAAGCAAGTCATGCAGCAACTGTGCTCAGAAAGAACAAGGACCTTGCCTGGAAGGGATGGGTCAAGGTCCTGGTCTCTCACCCAGGTGATTGATGGTTATTTAGAATGTCAATCGCTGCTGTTTATCCTTAGGGGAAGTAAGTAGGTATAGTCATTCTATCTTTGTCTTGAGGTCTGGCCTTCAACAATTGCTCCTCTACCCACAGTTGTAAGGTATCTTCCGCACTGACTGCTTAGGGGGCCTATCTCTGTCGGACTGCCTACAATACTTCTAACTAATTTAGCTGTCTATAATATATTAATATAAATAAAATTTATAACGCTAACACTTTCTGATTTATTAAATGATTGGAAAATAGTTTAAAACAGAAGATGGTCTTGTAATTTTGTCTTAACATTTACTGTGTTCCAAGTAACATGCTAGGATATTTTTCTTTTTTCTTTTTTTGAAAGGATAAAGTGTAGTTTATTTTTTCAATGGACTATGATTTAGACTACAAAGAAAGAAAACCCTTTCATTTGTGAAAATATAGATTAATCAGGAGATGTTTAAGTAAAATATGTCAGAGACAAATTAATTTTTATCATAACCATATTTAGAATCTAAAGTTGTCAACCATACAGCATTATGGAGCACAATGATGGTTGTCACATAAAACCTTGTTGTAATTGAGAGATGTGAATTAAAAGGCTTAATGTTTCTTTTGTGGTCTACAAAACAAGTACGGATCACATGGTGATTACAGTGATCCATGTAGTGTCCCTGATACAGTTATTGTTTGCTAAGACAGTTGTTTCCCCACATACTTGAAAGGTAAATGTGTTTGGTGATAAATACGCCAGGTAGAGGAATTATAGTAATCATTTTACAATATAATCATATATGAAAACATAACATTACATATATCAAATGTTTTATTTACTACAACTATGCTAAAATTACTAATAATCTTTAACTTGAGCAAAATTAATGTTATGGCTTTATGATATATCTTAAAGATTTTCCCTTTTACTGAATTTTTAACAGATATTTTTCATATACAGTAGTATTTCATTTGGCCCTCACAACAACCTATGAGCTAAGTGTTATTCTTAATTTGATTCTATCTATGAGGAAATGAAAACTCAGAAATGTGAAGCAATTCATCCAAGATCACCAGCAGGTAAAAAGAAGCAAGTTGAAGAACGAGAAACTCAGAACTCATTCTTCAACCTCTATGTTGGATCATTTCCAAGAAATAAAAATGTAAAAGATAGGCCCTGGCATTTTAGAGTTTGTTCATTTTGCCACAAATAAATGGTGAGGTACAGTATTATGCAAAGTTATAGTGTAAATATTGGTAGTTTCCATGAATAATCAACTTTCCCATTCTTGGCCCGTGGAGGGTACCTTGAGATGGTTTTCTGTCAGTGTCAGACTTGGTGGATAAGAAACCCTCCCACAGCCATCCTCATACCCAAGGGCTGGACTCTTTTTGCAGAGGCAGAAGAGGATACTGAATGCAGGCTAAGGAGCCCACGCAGGAGAGGCAGGGCTGGGCTGGGAGAGGGTGTGTGGAGCCTCAGAGAGCTGCAAGGGGAGGATGTTTGGGGCAGAGGGGGCAGCAGAAACCCATTCAAGTGGTGAAGAGGGGCCAGGGTGGGTGGTGGGGCGCAGAGCCTCCATTCTTAGCACTCTGGGCAGCAGGAGGATCACAAGTTTGAGCCCAGCATGGGCAATTTAGCAAGACCTTATGTCAAAATAAAAAAATAAAACAGAGTTGGGGACATAGTTCAATCCCAAGGCCCCTGGGTTCAATCCTCAGTATGGGGTGGGAGGATGGAGGAGGTCAGAAACCCCAGGGAGAGGGGAATTGGAAGGTGTTAGATCCTCCCAGAGGGATTTTGCACCGACAGAGCCTCGCAGTCAGAGCTCTTGTTTACAAGGCAGCGGGGGGCATTAGTGAGAGCCAGCAGGCTGGAAGGACTGTGAGGCAGCCAGTGGCTCTGGACTCCTGCAGTTTTCAGTCTTGTCAACATTGGAAACCCCAGAACCTGGTAGTCCACACACAGCAGGCACTCAGTGTTTGAAACAAATTGCACCTCTTTTTGGAGGGGAAGGAGGGATTCTCTTTCCTTTAACAACTCCTGTTCAGCAGCTAAATTCCCATAAAAGTTTTTCTAAATTGCTTGGAGATTTTCAGAGGTTGGGTAAGATGGGGAAGGGCGCGTGGTCAGAAGGGAAGGTGCAGAAGGCTAAGCAGGATGGACGCTGGGAATTTTCATTCATAGGAAACAAATCCTCTTTCCTGCTGAGTATTCCCTGGACCCTCGTCTAGTGTAGCCCTCACAATGGAAGGTTGAAATTGGGTAATTGATTCTTTTCTTCCCAATTTTTTTGAAATTCTTACAAATCAACTCAGTTTACTTTTTGCAGTTTGTCTGATAAGTTTTCTCCCAGATTTAATGTCTTTTGTGTTGGTTTAATGTGACAAAGAATTTTCATGTCATAATTTACATCACAAGGTAGAGTTCTCCCCATTCTCCTTCCACTACTCCCCTCCAGGAAAACAGACTAACGAAAACAACTCAACTAACCATGTCATTTAAGTTTTGTTTTTGAATTAGAAGTTTTGACAAGTCTACTAGACATGGCACTTAATTTAGTTGAGAACTCCTGAGAGAAAAACATAAAAATTAGTACTTTTTCATGTTTTGACCCTATTCTACCATCCTCTGGTGAACTTCGGTATTGCAACTCAATTTCTTTAAACGAACAGGTTCACATGAACATAGTTGAAAGAACATCCATAACATTTTACAATAATCTCACATTTCTCTTCTAACATTCTTCTCACTACTTTATGAAATCACTTCTACTTTTTTTTAATGGCAAAAGGCAAGTTTCTCCTGAACAATAAAATGGAGTCATCTCTCATCATTGTCTCATATTCATGTAGATTTGTTTTACATTATTAAATAATAAATAATTTCTCTCTCACTCTTTTTCCTTGCCTCCTGGCATACATGATAGTTCTTTGTCATCATTGCTTGTCATATTTTTAAAACATTTGCCCCAAAGATCTACTTTTTGTGATATGTGCAGAATATTGATGACTACAACTTAAGGAATTCCATGTTTGATTGATAGAATAACAGAAATCAGGCTCAGGTGGATTCTATTTAGCCATTTTTCATCCTAATATGTGTCATACCGCTGTGTGTTAACTGCATGTAAATACGCAATGATGAGCAGTCCTTTAAGTATGTAAAGTTCTGGAAAGGCTAAAGTACAAAACCTTCAATTTAACATAACGAATAACTACTGATTTGTGCTTGGGATATGTTTTCAAAGTTTGGCACAGTTTTACGTTTGCCGGGTGTGGTAGCGCATGCCTTTAATCCCAGAACTTGGGAGGCTGAGGTAGGAGAAGTGTTGTGAGTTCGAGGCTGGCTTGGGCTGCAACGCGAACGCAAGGCCAACCTGAGCTACATAGAGTGACCCTGCCTCAAAAATCTAGGGCTGGGAGTTTGGCTCAGTGACTTAAGTGCCTGCCTGGCAGGTGTGAGGTTGTGAGTTTGACCCTCGGTGCCATAAAAAAAAAAAAAAAAGTTTTACTTTTAAAAAACTACTTTAACCAAGAATTAAACTCTTGGGTACAAACCTAACAGTGCAAGTGTGAATCTTGAGACTTAATGTGATCCATTACTTTGCAGAGCTGCCATACCAAATTTGAACTAACCAAGTGGCAAAACCAACAGGATGGCATTGTCTCACAGTTCTACAGGTATCAGCAGACTTGCTTCCTTCAGAGTGTAATGGTCTGACACCGAACCGGACCAATGAGACCAACAAGACCAAGGCCGAAACAGAAGTTTGGGAACCTTTAATAATAATAATAATAATAAGCAGCTGGGACTGCTGGAGATCCTCCACGCAGGGAGGTCCAGAGCAGTGCTGAGCTTTTACAGTGAGCAGAATTTAAAGCAAAAAGCACAACCTGGTTAGAACAGTTTATCTCTCAGTGATAGTCATACACGGGAGTTTTATCTTTACCCTTTTACTTTACTGGAATTTGTGTCAACTTGCTAGGTGAGATCATTTTGCAGGGAGGTCGATATGTTACCATATGTTATCCTTTAAAAGAAACAGGGGACAGCACATCCTGGCAGACAGTCAGTTAATATCAGCACTTTTAGAACATCACAGGGGGTTAAGCAGGGCTGAGTCATGGGTGAACACAGTCTTATGGTTTACAGGCTTTCAGCTGGCCTACCACAAGAAGGCTCTAGAAGAATCAGCTCCATGCTTCTTTTCTCCCTCCTGGTGGTTGTCAGCAATCTGTGGCCTTCTTGGAGTTGAGGCTGCCACGATTTTACTTGTCCTTCCCCTCTGTTTGTTTGTGTTTTCTCCTTTTCCATCTTTCTTAAAGATACTCACTATTTCATTTAGGGCCTGCCAGGATTCAGGATGAGCTCATCTCTGTGACTTTACCTTAATTACACTTGAAAAAATTAGAAACCTTCACCCCAGGTTCTGCTTGGACAAACCTTTTAGGGATTACTAAGCAACCCTTTACAGATGGAAATGATCACCTATGACTAGCAGCTCTGGAGGAGATTGTGCCCTCCCTGTTCTGTTGCCTCTGGCTTTGATTTTCAGGGTCTACTTTCAATGTTTCATGAAATGGTGCCATCAGTATTAACTAGCAGATTTGTTTAGAACAATGTTCTACATAGTAGTTTCAATTCTGTAACATAAAATATTCTTGTTATATGTATTCAGGAAAGGAGAGTTTTATTTGCCTTTTAAAAATAATTCGAGAGATCAGATAGCCTAGTTTCTAGTTTCCTACTTTAAAGGCTTTCAGGTATTTTAAACAAGTATAGCTACAAAATGAGGCAAAAATCAATTTGAATTTAGTGGAACAGGAACACAGAAAGAACAAATGAAAATGAAAAACAAGAAATAGGAAAGAACCAGAAGGCAAGGCTATTATATAGACATTCAGAATAATAAAAATTAAAACCCCTAGTTGTCAGTGATAACTTGCTAAGGCTAAATTTGTTTGACTCCCAGTTTTCTAACAGCTCATTCAAAGAAGTAAGCAGGTGCATGCCTCAAAATATTCTTAAAAGTAAAACAAATTAAATTTTATGCCATTGTAGAGGATAGCTTATATATCTTCCAAGCAGTATTCACCAAAATATTGATTCTTGCCAGCAATTCCAGACTGCGCTTGAGACCTGGGTCTGGGTCCTGGCTGCCTTGTGGCTGTCATTTGAGGCACAGTGACACATTCTAACATGCAGTGGTGGGTCTGGGCTGACAACCATGCGGAGCACATGGGGGCAGAACCTCCTTCCCTTCCACACGGAGGTAGCATGAGGGGACATCTTTGGCAGCTGTCAGGATTTCCTCCAGAAATTGCAGCCTGCTGCAGTGCCCAAAAGAAAAGGCAAGCAAGGTTTCAAACTCCCTTGAAAATGTCGTGGATAATCTATATTTGAAAAATCTTAAAGTATTTGTGCCAAAATGCTTCTGATGTTAAAAAAAAAATTCAGTGAAGTTTCACAGAACTTTACTATTACTGTCCCTTTCTGGTGTATGGTCTTCTAAAGTAAACTGGAATAGGTAACTATTTTTAGGGAAATGGAATAAATCAACATGTTGTGTAGAATTGATCTCTCTATGTTAGTTACAAGTTGGGGATCATCTGAGAAAAATAACTAGTTTAGTTTTAAAAGAGATCACAAGCCCTTCTTTCTAGCAGGTCAGAGGTACTGGTTTCATTTGTCTAGTAGGAGCACACCCAGGTCTGGGGTCTAGCTCAGAGGTAGAGTATGTGATGAGCAAGTGTGAGGTCCTGGGTTCCATCTCAAGTGTGCACACACACACGCAGACACACACACACACACACACACAGGAAGAAGAAAAAGTATACCGATTTTGTGACAGTAGAGCCTCTCAGTATATACATTTTCAACCAGTCACTACCTATGACTTCACTGTGTATTGGAGTCCTTATTAATTATTAACTCATCGTCTCGATGAAGTAAATGATCTAGCTTAGTGGGGGGAATATCTCTCATTAGCTAGGAGGAAAAAACCCTGATTTGGTAAAAGAGCAAGACTGAGAAGTATTTTCTTGGGCATATTTGTCGCCACCAGTTTCCTTTACTTCTCAGGATACTGCAAAGGTTGGGGCTGAGTTGAATGACTGTGTGCTTTCCCACAGTCTTTGATCGCACACACCTCCCACCTCTGTTGACAACACCTCCAGGATTTACATCATGGGTCAGAGGCCAGAGCAGGGGGCTGCGGATGCTGTTCTCAGTTTTAGATTCTCAGGGCACTGCTCTTCTGCACTTGTGAAAGGAGACATGGTGTAGTGAGTGCCACATCCTCTATGCTTGGAAAGGGCCCTTGTACCTATGTGAGTTTCACTTGTTGAGGAGGATTAGTGTTCTGTAGCAATTTTTCTATTTCTATAAGTTATGGCGACCAGAACATCTGAGGTTGTGCTGATTGCTTCTTCACACCATGACTAGTCAGTCAGCTTACAAATCTCCCCTCCGTCTCTTTATACTTCCGGTCACCCCCGACTCCTGTTCTCTCTCCACAGTGCCTTTCCAACCCATCTCCTTTGCTCCATTATGGCTTTCCTATCCCTATTGCAGGTGTTTTTATTTAGTTTTACTTTTCTAAATTTTTCACTACTGCAGTAGATTCCAGATTGGTATTTCTGCACTTAGTTTCTTTTTACCTCTTTCTTTTCTCTCTGTCTGCATTTGTCTCTTTCTAATTGTAAATTATCTAAAGATAAACCAGAGGGTAGGGACTGGAACTAAAGATATATATATGCAAGGATAGCATATTATTTTGACAATATTTTCTATTCATCCCCACCTTTCTTTCCTGTCAAGAATAAAACAAACAAAAAATCCATAGTTGAAATGCTTTATTCTATCAACAGGTTATACAAAGTAGCTTAATTTAATGAGGTATCTGTGTATCCCTTTGTCCTGCCCTTTGCTGCTGGCAACAGAGCCCAGGGAAGCATGTGAGACTCACTTACTAGTTAACGTCGAGGTCCATCTAAACTCAGACCTGAGACACGGCAGGTAGTGATGCCACATGATCTTTATTATGAGGCAGGAACAGGAGCCAACTGTCATTTGCCCCAAATCTTCCTTGAGATTAAATAACAGAAAGGAAATTGCATTTATTTTGTCTTTGTAGTGCCTACAACTGTTCTCACTGGAGTTCTGTAGAGCTGACAATTTGGTCGCACTTTCGGGGAGTCTGCAGCCCAGCGGCTTTTCTCAATCTTGGGAATTTGATGGTGTCAATAAGAATTGTCAAAAACAAACCTTTTTTATTCTATTTTATTGAAATATCTGAGATAGTTCAATTTACAATTAATAAGCCATGTTCCACCCTTGCAAAACCAAAAAGAAAACAAACAGAGAAAACAAGCAGATTGAAATACTCCTCCCTGAGCCCAAATGGGCCAATCCTCAGGCTCCAGAGAAAGAAAGCTGAGGGCTGCACGTGCTTCCCATCAGGCGATTTTACCACTGCCCATTTCCCCAGCTCCTCTGTGAAGAGAATCACACGAATGTGAGGCACTGCCTGTGAACACTCTTGACCACCATAGGATCAAGTGGTCTGAATCAAAGTGCAGAAAACCTCAAATAAAGCAACTTACAGAAGAAATGATATGATTTAATTTTCCTACCAGATATTTTTATTATGCTTTTTTTTCCTTTTATTGATTGAACACAGCACCTCACGTATGCTAGTTAAATGCCCACCATGAAATGAAGCTATATTCGTGGTCATTTTCTTGATAAGGATACACATTTACCGTTCAGGAATGAATGTCTTTTGGAATAGTGGCATAATTCTACCACATGGTTGATATTTCTGCTCTTATTCATTCAGATTTATTTAGCACCTGCCTTGTTCCAGGCAATGCATATACGATGGTGGCCACAGTGAAGAAGGAAATAGGCCTTGAGGGGAAGGGAGCACATTGATTCAACAGAGACAAAAGATTTTCCACCTAATGGTATAGGTATTCATGTCCCCTACCAAACAGTGTCTCATGAAAACTCACACAGATGCTTATTTCCGTTAAAGCAGATTGTATTAATAACCACTTGACACTAGATGGAGCCATAAGACATTCACATCTTAATGTTTTGGCAGAAGCTTGAGACTGAAAAATGTAGTAGGTAAATAATACTATTTATAAAGTCATCACTTTTTTTGCTTTCATAAAGTCTCATATTTTGAAATTAAATGGGCTATATATAAATTTTAGATGCTTGCAAAATAGATTCATTTAAAAATTATATTTATATATTATTACATAGCATATAATTCTATTTTTCTTATATTTCAGGCTCAACTTTTATTAAACAGTACTGTCTTTCATTTCAAGATATTAGAAGTCATGATAGTAATTCTTTTAGTAATGAAGAAGATGTATTCCAATGAGCCTTCTTATTTTCAGAAAATCTCCATTAAATTCTTTGCCAAAAGAATAGCTAATAGACCTATTTTGGAGAGAAAACATATGAGAGGAATAGAATTACAGTATGAAAACATTTGGTAGTTTTAATAAATTCTAATTTAATGAAGAAACAACTAATAAGTGCTCCTATGTATATTAGAATCTGGGTTAAATGCTTTCTAAATATAAAAATTCAGTCTTTAAAGTTTATGCAAGAGGGAACTACCTCAGGGAATTTAGTGACTTGCGACAGATCAATTGTTAAAAGCCATGGTGATTAAACTAATGTCACATTGTCAAAGATCAAATGCATACATTAATGCAAATTTCAATCCTTAAATCTGAAAAATTCTTCACTGATTCTCAAATATCTCTTGCATATCACCTACTTTTACTGTTTCTGCCAATTCTATTAAATATTTAAGGTCCTGTATTTATATTCCAGGTATTTTATTTTGCATTTATTTATTACTCATGTTATATTTTGGGCAATTTCCCCAAATCTATTTCTCGATTCGCTTCTCCTTTTATTTCTGTTTAAAGTAATCTTTAACCTTATAATCAGTCTTTTGTACTTATATTTCTTTATCTATTTTATTTTTTGTCTGGTCTTTTTCATTAGATTTTGTCTTAATCTTCCTACTGGGAACGATATTTAACGCAGAGATTGATTGAAGGGGCAGCTTCTGGAGCCAGGCTCCCCCCTGCCCTTTACATTGTGACACCATCGGTTAGTGGCTGTGTGCTCTTGGGTGGGTTATGTGACCTCATTTATAAAGCTTGGCAGCAACACCTATTCATAGGGTTAGTGTGATCAACTAATGAAATCTGGATTTCAAAGCAATCAGCTCAATAAGTCTTAATTTTGTTATGTATTCCTTGATCTCTGTTTCCTGAGCAGAGGTTCTTGAGACACAATGTTTGTTATTTGTTGCCTCTTCTGGGTTTCTACATGGCTGCTTATTCTCTTGGATGGCTTGTCATTTCTGTATCTAAGTGAAAACTGGTTTCCATTTAGGTCATGTGGATGCCCTCGTTTTGAAGGCATTCTTGCGGGGTGGGTTCACACTTGCCTTTTCAGATCTGAACCAGTTTGGATGGCAGTTTTTTTATTTGGGTGGGGTCTTACGTGTATAGTGCCACCTGCACCCCACACTCACACAGGGTGGGGACTTGATGTTCTGGTTTCCTAAGAGTAATTCTCCTTCCAAGCAAGTCCCTTTCACACTGTGTCCCTGAGCCCGAAGCAGTGAGTGGGTTAGTTTCTAGGCTTAGCTTTGGACCTGGATGGCCTTTCATGGCTTCCAGATTTAAACAGAAAAACTTACTGTGGTGCCCTGTAACCCTCTGCGCTGAACTGATCATCATTCTCTTGGGGATTCAATGCTTACTGCCAGGCCTGAGGCCTCAGTTCACCTTAACGATTTCGTGGCCTATCGGTTTTGCTTGGTTTTGTTTTCCCTAGTCCTAGAGTTAGGGTTTGAGCCCAAAGGCTCTCTCTCACTGAGCTGTGTTGACTTTTCATATTTTTAATTTTGGGACTGGATCTTACAAAGTTGCCCAGACTGGCCTTGAACTTGTAATTCTTCCACCTTCTTCCTGAGTAGCTGAGGTTTCACATGTGCACTGCAGCCCCAGTGGTTTCTCTGGTTTTGCTTCTGTTTATGGCTCTGGCATCCAGTTCTGGCTTTTGAAAAAATGTGCCTGAGAAGACCTTATCCCCACCTTAGTACTCAAGTGTTCCGTTCCTCTGTGTTGTCCAGAATTTTCCTGTGTTTGGAAGAGTAGGATATTTTCTCCTACTAGCTCGGTCCACCCTATGGAGAGGAAGTTCAGTTTTCCATTTGGGAGAGAAACTCTGCCCTAAAAACAACAAAGGAGAGAAAAAGAGGTGATTCGAGCAGTGCCTGTGCTCAGGCAAAGTGAGCTCCCGTGCCCTGCATCTCCCTACCTGGGTGTGTCATGTCTTGGAGTTGCCAGCTCTAGAGACACAGCCCTGCAGCTGTCTGACTCTTCCAGATGAAGTAGTCTGAGGCCCCCTGGCATTTCCACCCTGTTTAGAGGTGAAGATGGGCAGAAAGTCATGTTTCATGGCTCCCTCAAGGAACCTGCCTCCACTGTCCCACCTCCCATTTCTAGTGACATGCTCTTCTTAGTCTGGGCAATGTGCTTTTTGTAATCCTCGCTGCTGTGTGGTGTGCAAGAAACTCATATAGAATGTGCTCCAGGTTGTGCTAACGCACTGCATTGTCCCCACCCACCCTCTTCTCAATATTCCCTCCTTTCATCTACCCCACTCCCATTTCCCACCTCTCAGTGCGTTGATCTTCCCAGGTGCTTCGCCTCCAAAAATTATGAAGCTTAAACAGAAATTGTCTTGACTAAAGCTTTAACAAAGGCCTTTCCTGAGAGTGGTGGTATAATCCCAGTGCTCAGGATGCTGAGGCCATCCTGAACTGCATAGTGAAAGCCTGCCTCAAAAACAAACAAAAACAAAGACTTTCACTCCTGGGTAATTAACTCTTAGGAGAATCATTGCAAAGAAGGTATCTCCACCCAGCGCTGTAAATTTGCATTTAAAAATTTTCATTTGGAAATAATCATCAACTTCATGCTCCAATTCCCATAGCCATCTTACAAATCCTATAGGCAGCATCAGATTAGTACCAAAGGCTACAGAAAGAAGGTACTACATGGTTGTATGAAGACCTTTTGCTTTTATGTGCTTCATCTTGCATTGAACTTGCTGCTCTCCCTTGTTCTTAAGGACATCATGGTCCTCTCAGTGTTCCAAGGTGGCAGCCTCAGGGCCATCTTCAATTGTACTTTCTCCATTGTTCCATGTTGAAATGTCCACCAAATCATTTCAAATCCCACTCAAAATCTTTCTTAAATTTACCTCGAAGTTTTATGCTTTTTCTTTGGCTCAGGTTTTACTAATCCCACCAGATTACTTAATATCTTCTAACTATCCCCTGGTCTTTACCCTTGTTCCCATCAAATCCATTTTCACACCCCATGTGTCCCCACTTTTAAAACACAGATCTGATCACAGCCCACCCAGCTTCCCTCCAGGGCTGAAATCCCTGCATGTGACCCGAAGGCCTTTGGTAATCAGACAGCAGCCTGGGAGCTGGCCAGCACCCGGGGCTATGATCTCTCCTACTTCAGCAACATGGACTTGGGGTGCATGTGTGTGTGTGTGTGTGTGTGTGTGAGAGAGAGAGACAGAACATCTGGTGGATGTTGCTGATCAGAAGCAAACAGACTGCAGCTGAACCTCAGGTCAAAAAGACAAGAAGAAATAGCCAACATGCAAAGCCAGCAGAAGCAGAAACTAATGGGAACTGATGAGCAAGGAGATCAAGTGGAAGGAAGGTTAAAAAAAAAAAAACAAAAAAAAACCCAGCACAGGTATCTATGTGTGGGTTGAGTCTGTGGGCTCTTCCTATGGGCATGCCAGGAATTCTTGGGAGACTGAAAAAGGCCACCTCCCCTTGCTCACTTTGTGCCGCCTTCTTCCAACACACAGGGTTGGAAGCACCTTGTCTGCTCCTTTCTGCCCTTTGGCTGCTCTACCAGTTGTCTATTGTCACAAAAGTTTGTCAGGAAATGTTGGCAATAGAACAAGCCCTACAACAGAAAACCACGATTGCAATTGCTAGTCTCTGAATATCCATTTTCCTCTGTCAACACGTGCCTATTTTTTATGCTTGTGAAATGTAAAGTCTTAAATCTGCAAGATAACGTGTATCTTTTTTTCCTATCCCAGGTCCAGCCACCCTGGGGTAATTAATTATTCATTGTTATCATTTAAAATGTACATATTTTTCAACTTACCGTGTCTGTGGATCATTTGCATTCTGAGAAACTGAGGTTCCTTAGAATTCTTAGTTCTTTGGACAGAGATGTGAATAAAATTCCTGGTCTTGTCGATCACACTCTTCAGTCCTGTTCCCCTGCGTCTTTCCGTTTGCTACCCATGACTGATAGTTACCTTGAATGATAATCGATGAGTAACTAAATGTAGTAAACATTTTTTAAAATAAAAATAAAAAGGTGAGTTATAGCTACTGTATTTGGAAATAGTTCTCTGTATTTTAGTAGTCAAGATAAATATGCATTTCTGAGCAGTGGCTTTCTCTCTTATCTCAGAAAAACTTCCTTTCCCCACTCTTCTTCTGGATAACTGTTGCCCAACTTTCCTGTCTTAATTTAAATTTTTTCTGGGAGAGGCTTAATGAAACCTATAGTCACTACATTTTTTAATAAAGAACATCTATGTCTTCTAATGTTACACTTCTACAACCGGCATAACATACTTATTTGAGCAATTGTTTATGAAACCTTTCCTTCCCTCCAAACTACAGACTTGATAAAGTTCTTGTTTTCTTGGACGTCACACAGTGCTTTGTACCTACCAGGGGCTCCAAACAAATACTGTGTGGAGGCAATAATGCATCTTGCTCCTTTAAGAAACTGTTCTGATAACTGAGAGCAGAGAGTAATGGTTTCTTGGGACCAGAGGAATATTTGAAAATATATTTTTGCCTTCATTCAAACCTACACAGCTCATTTCGGATTTTTTTCTTTGTCAAGAAAATAGCTTCCTGAATTCTAATGATTAAGGTATGCATAAACTGTCTGGCATAGGAAGTTAAGAATAAATTGAAGTTGAAAAATGAAGGAATTTTAAAAGGTAATAGGTGGGTTAGATCTGGGATAGGGAAAGGCACCTGTTACCTTGTAGATATAAGACTGTATATTTTACAAGCATAAAAAATAGGAACAGGTTGACAGAGCGAAATTGATATTCAGAGAATGTTACAGGCAACTGAGTTAGTTAGAAATATTATAGGCAGTCAGACAGGGCTAGGCCCTTAAAGGAACCCGTACAGAGGACCAGATGTCTTGTGACCTTGGACGAGACACACACCTCTTGCTGTGGGCCAGAGCTCAAGACAGAAGGCAAAACAAATACAACCACACCCTAAGTATAAACCTTAGGGATTAGGTATGGATCACCTTGAGAAGCCAGGAATTACCATCCCAATCTCTTACAGAAAGTCACTGATCTGTAAGAATGCTGGCTTACTACATGACTCGCTTCCCCATTTGTCCCTGATTTAGTCAATTTTACCTAAACAATTAATCTTATTGGTTGACCACAGTTCTGTCCCATGTCAAACCCCTCTGCCTTGTGAGTTGCCAGTTTTCCCCATCATGGTTTTACTCCATAAAAGTCATTAGAAAAGACAGAGTCTTTGGCAACCCACTCGGGACTCCTTCTGGCTCTCTCGCAGACAGAAGCTTTCTTTCTTTCAATAAATATTTTTGTTCTTAACTTCCATTGTTCCTAAAATTCATTCTTTGATTGTAGAGAACACAAACTCATACTTGACATACAGTAGGTCGGGAGTTTGTTCCCCTATATCAAAACAGCAATTGCAATCATGATTTTCTGTTGTGGGACTTGCAGTATTGCCAATATTTACTGACAAACTTTTGTGATAACAGACAACCAAAATATAGTTACAATAAAACAAATAAGAGCGCTGATTGTGCTATTCATGGAAATGGGTAGTGCAGATGACAGTCAAGGAAAGCTATTTAGAGGACATGACATTCAGTTAGGTCCTGAAAGATGAAGAAGGATCTGCTCCGTGGCAGAAAGAGGGAAGGGAATTCCAGAACAACTAAATGTACAACAGCAGAGAGGTATTAGGGATCACGGCTGATCTGAAGCTAGGAGACATTGGATTTGAGTGGGTGATGGCAGAGATGGCCGTGAGAAGGGTGGAGCTGGAAGGTGAGGCTGCAGGTGGGCTCTGACGCTCTGGGCTGTGTGCTCTGCTAAGGAAAGTGCAAGATACCATTCAGGGATGGCAATGGGAAAAGTTTACACTAAAAACAGCACAGCGATTCACTACTTCCTGGGAGAGGTATTTCCAGCCTGCACATCTCTGCTGGACTCTTCCTTTCTGAAGTTCTCACACTAAAAAATAAAGAAGATAGTAGTTTAGAGCACAATATTTGTGTTTACATTGTCTAGGTTTGGATCCTAGCTCCAACTAGAGTTAGTTATCTTTGAAGTCTTGTTTACTCAGTGGCACAGCTACCCTGAGAGTAGAAGGAGGAGCAGGAGAGCAGGTGCCTGCCATTCCCACACAGCAGCAGAGGCTGTGACCAGGATTAATATGGGCAATGCCAGTCCCTTTGTGGAGGCGCTTGAAGGGGAGCCTGGAAACAAGTAAACCTGGCAGAGCTGAGCAAAGGCAAGAAGGGTGTGCTGTTTGAAGTCTTTCCCGTGGCTGTTCCAAGACCTGCCTGCTGGAGTTTGCGGCACAGGCCAATCTCTGAAGGCTAAGGGGGTTCATGTGGTATATGGGGGTTGGTCAAGTCCGCAAGGTGTAAGACAAGATTCGGTTCCTGGCTGACCCCACTGGGATCTCAGGGAAGGAATCAGAGTTATTATTAGACAATTCATTGGTGCCCCTCTTCGGTACCTAGCTCAAGGGGTCTCCATGGTGACAGAAGACAAGTGGTAAAGACCCTGAATGTGAAGCCAGATGGCACCAACCTCCCCTGCAGCCTGGCCCCCAACACCTTCTTGCAGCTCTGAGACCCCAGATGCCCCCTCTGCCCTTTCCTGTTGCATCTATCCAGCCTGGGCAGAGGCCCAGGCCCTGGCTCAGCTGGGGCCAACTAATTGGAGTCCTGGCCACATTTCTACAATTAAACGTTTCTGGTTCCCATCTGTAACAAAAAAAGATGTTTCCTTGTCTGAAAAATGATTATGAAAATCATATTATTCACCTCGTGGAGTTGCATAAGGGTTGAGCTAGTACATGTGAAGCACTTGGTTGATTGTCTCCAGCACATGGAAATACTCATTAAATATTCTCTAACAAAAGGTCTAGCTTTCTGGATGATTAGGTACATCAGTATTCAATCTCTCATCTGCGAGGCCTGATTGTGTCATTGTTCAAGCCGAGTTATCTCACTGGCAATTCACTAACATCAGAAATGATTCTTGTTTTCCTGGCAATGTAGTATCTTGTCCTTCCCATGAGCTATCCAGAAATTGAAATGACTGAGATCAGTTACTCTGTGTATTATCTGTCACCTGGAGATCTTGAAATCATTAAGATAATATGAATGCAAGTAGTTTTTTTTTCTTAATTTTTTGTAGTGAGAAAATTTGAAAAATATGTTTGGCTGCTATGAAGCACAAAGATTGGAGTTGCTCTGAAGCACCCATTACTCTTGCAATCATGAAAATGAAAGAATAAATGAGCTATTCACACAAATTAATGGGGAATTGTGTGCAAGTTCATCTATTATGTGGCTAAGAAATTTCAAAGAAAAGTTAAATTCAGTTTAAGAAGGACATGGGCAAGAAAAGCCATAGTAGAAGAGTTTTTTTTAATGGCCTGTAAAGACACATATTCATTTCTCTGTGTCTCTCTTTTTCCTCTTTCTGAAGGGATGGAGGGTAAGGGGGAATAGAGAGGAATCGGTTGTTTGGCTTAGTATAGCCAAGCACAATGATAACTTCAAGGGACAAAAAGTCCTAGATATCAAGAATGCTTAATGAAGAAGAGAAAATAAAAAATAAATAAAAACTTGCAACTTATTATTTCGGTAAATGTGAAAAGTAGCTCTTCACATTTTATTATTGTGAAGGCGAAAATCTTTTCCAGCCCCCACCACTCACTGCCAGGCGAACGTGGACAACAGAGAGAGGCAATTATGTGCTAACCCACACTCCCTGGGAAGGCGGGAGCCCAGACGTGTAAGAGCATGGACTGGAGACTGGACAACTTCAAGAAAAAGAGTGGTGTTAACTTAAAAACATCACCTGAAGTCGGAACTGTGATGTGACTCGGGATTATGAAAGGAATTCTTCTCAGATTGTATAAGGAACCTAGCAGCGGGCTTGTAGTTCTATTTCTTAGGTCTGTTAAGGACTGCATTCTCATTTTCTCTCTCTCTCTCTCTTTTGTTAAATAACTCAGTTAAAATTTTACAGAGAAATCAACATTAAAAACAAAACTAAAGCATGTCTACATACATCTATTTTAGTTATTACTTGATTTAAAAATCCTTGAAGCTAAAGGCATTATGTTGTCTGCACTATATTAACTGTTAATGGACTTTAAGTGAGCCGTGTAAGCTGACTGTGCTATGACTTTTAGTGATAAGATAC
Organism: Dasyprocta punctata; assembly: GCA_004363535.1. Taxonomy (NCBI): domain Eukaryota; kingdom Metazoa; phylum Chordata; class Mammalia; order Rodentia; family Dasyproctidae; genus Dasyprocta; species Dasyprocta punctata. The sequence continues at coordinate 5,620 of RJWM01025675.1, read as the reverse complement.
GAACAAAGTTCCTATTTCATTTAGTTGTTGTGATAATATAATGAAATGATTTAAATAAAGCATTTATTGGGGTATCTAACACACAAGCTATATTTGCTAATAGTTGTCCAGTGTTTTTAAGTGCAATTGCTACAACTTTCAGGGTACTACATTTCTTTAAAATTTTGTCCTCCTTGTATGAACTTCTTGGGTTGCTGTAACAGAGTGCTACAAATTGTGTCTTAATAAAACAGAAATTTATTGTGTCCCAGTTCTAGTGGCTAGAATTCTAAAAACGGTGTCAGGTGTCTGCACAGTTGTACGCCTTTTGAATGCTACAGCTGAGAATCATTCTTTGTCTCTTCATGGCTTCTGGTGATTTGCTGTCAATCCTTGGTGTTCCTTGGCTTCCTCCTGTGCCTCTATCATCACATGGCACTCTCCCTGTGTGTCTGTCTCTTTTATAAAGACATGAGTCATTTTGGATGAAGGACCTACCTGACTCCAGTATGACCTTATCTTCAATAATTACATCTTCAGAAGCCCCACTTCCAAGTAAAGTCACACTCAATGACACTGGAAGTTGGAACTTTGATATATCTTTTCTGGGGACACGATTCAACTCATGGTACTATTTCATTTTGTATTCATGAACTCTATGAGTGAATATGATCATCAACAGTTTGTTTAGAATGAAATAAACTAGGAAATGGGAGGTTGTTTAAGATGAGAAATCAAGCTCTCTGCTTCTTGGTTTTTTCCTTAATACAAAAATCGACCGCAGATATGTGATTGTAGATTGATGATTAGCCAAAGAAATTTTAGCCTTTTAGTAATTGCTTGATTCAAGGGTGTTCTCACATTTTGTGTTGATTTTAATTTTGAACCAGTGATGATTTGTTTTTATTCCAGGCAATATTGCAACAATACAGGTGCAATCACAGAATAAAAAACCTGGGTATAGAGTGCATGGTGCTCTGAGCACAACTTGGTACAGATGAGGGACACAAATGTAAATGGATGCATTTTGTTATCTTGTTTGGTTGTGGGTTTGTTTATTCCTTTGTTCTTTCAATCAAGGAGGAAAGATAATTTTTGAAGACAAAGACTAGAGAGAACCCAACAGGAAGAGCACTTTAGGGGATCTCGATGAAATCAGAACTGAATTACAGTATCTGTAAAGTTGAAAAGGACACACAGGAGAGCAGTATGCACATTTGACTCCTAGGTGACTTAAGCAGTGTTTGAAATGACTTATTGCAGATGAGACAGAGGTGCACCCTGTTCCCTTTGTGAGGTGACGGATTCTGAGGTTACCTAGCAGGGTACAGCAGGAACCTGGGGTTCAGATCATTGCCACACGCAGCGTCTAGTTGGGATTCCTAAAGGCTCCCACCTGGCCTCACTGCTCAGCACCTCATTAAGCTTTCTCAGTTCCTTGTCTCACATCCCAGGCCCTCAGACAAGATGTGTCAATAACCAACCTGTGTTTTATGTTTGCCTCCCATTCATTGGATATTTAATTTCCATTGAATATATTTGGATTTCTTGAAATTCAGTTCAAAAACAGGCATAACTGGAAAGCGAGAACAATTTTCCCCCAATAAAAGTGTGTATCCCCCCAAAACTAAAAGCACCTATTAATTTCAGCTGAGCAATGTTTATTTCAAGCTACTGAACTTGGTCCATTTTTTTACCCATCACTTTGATGGTCAGGTGTCCTAGAAACAGAAGCGTTATTAGTTCCTGTTCTGAGATTAGAAAACACATTCTCTGTGACTGGTGAGTTATCCTAGGCCTTTCAGAAAGAATCTACCCAGTTTGGAGTGATACTGGGATCATCTTAGTCCACAGAGCTTCCATTCTCTTTGGGAGCTGGCTAGCCTACAGCTCATGTTGATGTGTATTTGTGCACTGAAGACGACCCTCTGCAACATGTCTTAGCTGAGTAAAGCCCGTATCACATGCAATTAGAATGCTAGTTGGCCTCAGAGCCAAGCGTCACAGCACCACATGGCTGTTCCTGAAGTGTCACATTTGTAGATGATTAGCTCCAGAGTGCATAGCACCCACTCACACATACATATAAAAGTGCTCCAAGGACATACATAGAACACATTTTTGAAAAGCAAACATTTGTGCGAAAATGATGCTTTTCAGTTGTCTTTGTGTTGTTGGTTGCAGTTCTCTGCATGGTGATTATTTCACTGAATGATTGTTAGCACAAGCCCTCATGATCTCATTTTATGCAGTCAGCATTTCTATTGAAATATAAATGTGGCATTCACATTGCCCAACCACTTTCGTCTTTCTGGCATTTGCCTGAAAGAGTAAGTTTCATTGCTCATTTCAATCATCTATCTCTCTTTGACATCTAATTATTCAGCTCTTTCTTTATATAGAAAATGATCAGCCCCTTCTATGGTGAAATTCTCACAGCCATTCTGACACTGAGGAAAAACAGTAACTCCCAGGAGTGTGTGTGCATGCATGCACACACACTCTTGGGCCAGACACAAGATCAGCACCTCAGCTCTGCCTCCTTATTGGAAAGTGCTCACCTTCTTTTGGTCTTGGGGATTTCTCCTAGACCAAACAACTCTCCAATTCCCCAAGGATACCTATTCTATCCTATTACTAATAGGAGTTAGTGCATAAAGGTCTTAGTTGTACATGACAGTTTTACTTAAATGAGAAGTAAGATACCCAAACTTTTTACCTTCCAGTCGCAAACTAGAGGTCCTCATGACCCTTTCTTGGGTTCAATATTTTTCTAGAACTGCTCTTAGAATAGAGGACACTCAGATACCAATCTGTTCTTCGCAGTGTGTGTTAGGAGAGCTCAGACTGAGAGTACACCAAGTGTCATGAGGCTAATCATAATACAATTTTGATTAATAAACATTTTGTTCTATTTGGTCAATGGAAAAAAAATCACCCAGTTATTTATGAGGCAAAGAGTGAGAATTTGGAGGGTGTATGTCTGGTCTTGTCATACAGGGGGCATCTATAAATTTTACCTAAGGCCTGTGGGGACTTGCTTCTCTGCAGTAAGCAATTTCTAGAACACAAAAGGGACTCACAAATCTACCATTTTCTGGGAGCCCAGGGCTCAGGTATGGTCTATATTATAAATATGTTTCACTTCCCTCTGTGACACACTTTCTGAATACAGACATCCTCAAGTGATTCTGTGCATACTTATTTCTGGCCTGTGCCATGAAACCTCTTTGACTTCTTTGTCTTTGTTCTTGTCATTTCCTGTGATTGTCGTACCATCCTTCCCTTTACTTGATTAAACCTGAACTGCTAGCTAGCCTCAAAGTTTCAGCTGGGGCAGCCTCCCAGCCCTGTGCCAAAGCTGGGCATCCTCTTTGTCTTGCTGCAGCATTCTGAATTTACAGCTCTCATTGCGTTTAGCACCAACGCCATTTTTTAGTATCAGAGGCTACCCTGTTTCCCTTTAGCAGACAGGAAAACTGAGGGCAGGAAGATAAACAAGTTGCTAGTGATCACACAGAGACTTCAAATTGAATAGAATGGGCAAGCTAATGCTCAGATTACTTTAGAATTGTGCCTTGAGAGTATCGTTATCATTTGCTCTTGTAGCAAAAGGTTATTGGAACCAGGAGGGGTGGTGGTGTTCATGTATTGTTTTTTCTAATAGTGTACAGGTATTTAACCTTTGGGAGGTAAAAGACACAGCAGTCAATGTACTTGAACAATATTGGATTCTATTTCCTGTTGAGATTTTGAGATGGCAACCATATACTTCTCTAGAAATACAATGCTCAAGGAGTGTGTACAGTACAGACAGCCCTAGAAATCTGATACATTTATTCACAGTTCTGAGCGGTATTCAACACCTGCTTGTTTTCATTCCCAGATAAAGCTTTCTGGTGTCACAGAAACTCTTTATTTATTTATGGTCATATCTTGCTGTTTAATTCATTTACTAACACTCTTAACTTTTACTTATTCATTAGATAACTTGACCAATATTTATTTAATAAGCATTATATTAATTTGCTCTAGAAGAATCAACGGGTAAACAAATTAGCTGTGAAAAGATACCTACAATAAGTTAGAAAGAATGCTGGGGAAAGAGAAAGAAATAATGGAGTTGTAATTTCTCAAAGTGTTGTTTGTGCTAACTTTGTTACTATTATGGTAAGACCATGGGTTTCCTGACTCCTTGACTCACATAATTGAAGTAATTATCAGAACCGGGGACAACTCACCAACTACATTCAATAGAGAGGTGGGAAGATTACCTTAAAACTTATTATGAATTTTAAATTTAAGCATGTGTTTTAGATAGCACATATATAAAAATTATTAAAATATACTTGAAATCATTTTTTAAAAAAGCACATGAGATACTGGTTGTAGAGAGAATATGAGTAATGATCACTTAGTGTTTAAAAATACCACTATCAGTGCCTGGCAATGAAACTGCTACACTTTCCTGGTAAAAAGTACTATCACAGAAATCAAAGGGCTGTGCTTTGCTTGTTCATTTGTTGTAGGTGGTTGAAAGAGTTTTTAAAGGAGATTTTGTTTTTTGCTTTTGTTTTCTTTCTGTTTCTGTTCTTTCATACTCTTGTTAGGGTGCTGTGGACCTGGCACCACCTGCCTTGTAGCTAGGAGCACACAAAAAGGCTGACCTCTTTGTAGAAGTCTACTAGGGGTATATCAACTTACAAAGGACATAACTTGTGAAAGAAAAGTGCATACAAATCAGGAAATATTTTTTACTCATAGTTATTATTCAAATGAAAACAAAATACAGTAACTTAGTCCAACTGCCAGTGTTGCATATTATCTGTCTTTTCTGTTGAGTTAGTAACTTCCTTGGAGACCCATCCCAGGTCCCAACACCATTTATTATTTTTTAATTTTGATATTTATTAGTACATATTTGCAGTATATAATGATTCCATTCATCTCAGGTGTCTGTACATATACATAACACATCTTAATTCCCTTACTCCTCCCCTGCTTGCCGTGTCTTGGTCTGCTAGGTCCCATTCCCATTTAAAAAGATCTATCTTATTTGAAAACTTTCTTTTCTTAACAAATTAGGACAGAAGTGATTTTCTTCCCGTGGGGGAAAGTCTATATTTGCAAAATTCATTAGAACTATAAATGGTTCAATTTCAGAAAAATGAAAAAAAAAATGATAATTTAGCAAATATGCAATGCAATATAACATAATATAATGTAATAATACTTCAAAAACAGGTAGACCTGGAGTTGATGGCTCTTGTACTTACTAGTTAAATATCATTTTACTCCTACCTTATGTAACATATTTTAGTGTTGTAGAGTTAAATGTAGAGGCCTTGAAGAAGTTAAGGATGCTGCTAAACACTACTAGATGCCAGCAGCATATACCCATGCTTGAGTTGTAAATATAAGAAATGTTTCCAGACATTGCCCGGGTGTCAACATGATTCCAGGTTGAGAAATGTGGCTGTACAGAAGGGCTTTTGGACATAAAGAGGGGAAAGTAGGTTTTTCTGTTTATTCTACCTACTGATTTTATTTATTTTAAAATTTGTGTCATTTTATTTATTGTTTTTAATTTTTATTTTAAAGAGAATAAAACCAAGCAAAATAAAACAGAATAAAGCCAATC
>RJWM01025674.1:0-29046 GCA_004363535.1 Dasyprocta punctata | reverse complement strand
CTCGGGGGCTGTTGCCTGTCCGCCGGCAACATTGCGACAGACGTCATCGCTGGTGGTGGGGTGTGCTGGGCCTGGCTGGGGTGGGGCAAGGAGGCCGGCTGCTCCTCCTGGGCGGGGGCAGGAGAAGTAGCCAGGCAGATCTGCCAACAGCATCACCAAGCAAGGCGCAGGAGGTGCCCCGGGGCCTTCGGTGCCGTCCAGTGTGATTCAGGCCAGCCCTGCTCAAGGGGCCGTCGCCTGGGGGGGGGGGCGCAGGCTTGAGAAGGCGCTGGGTCCTGGGGACTGACGTCTGGAGTGGGCAGGGGCAGGCAGCAGCGGCTCGAGTGTGCCAGGTGGCCCTCTGTCCTGGCAGTGCCCCCAGTGAGCGGGGAGAGGTGCAGCACGGGACTTCGCACGCACCTGGCCGAGAGCCCTGGGCAGGGAAAAGAGATCTAGTCGGAAACGCAGGCACAGGCTGCCGCCGCTCGCCTCCCCTTTCTGCTTTAGCAGGGGCCGAAGGGGAAGGAGGTCCAAAGGCTGATTACCAAGAAATTTCCCAAACAATCAGAAAGTTGGGTTTCTCTTCCAGCAAGAGCCCCCAAATGTGGGGAGAAGGCCCCAACCCGGACCCTCCATGCACTGCGCCAAAGGCTGCCCTTGCCACACAACCAGAAAGAAGCCCCAGGGGTCCCCCTCCCGCCCGGACCCCAGGCAGCGGGGCCCGCTGTGGAGGGAGCTGGCTGGATGGTCCTGGCTGACTCAGACGTCATCGTCACTTTGGATTTGCTGTGACAAACGTCAGATGGATCTCTTTGTTAGACACCCCTGAGCCACCGCGTTTAGCTAAGAGGAATACTCCCCCGAAACATCAAGGAGCATATTAAATTAAATCCCAGCTGTTAAGCCGGTGATCAGTCACAGCGTCACTGACCGAGCCTCGGGGAAGACACCCTAGAGGAGGGCCCAGCTCTGAGCTGGTGACAGCCCCGGGTGGCCTCCTCCACGGACAGCGAGCCCGGCACCCAGGAGAGGGCGGGGCGTGGCTCCCACCGGGGTCCCTCTTCCAGGCTCAGGAGCTGTGTGGCTGGACTCAGGGCACAGGCGTCACTGCAGCTGTCCCCATCGTAGTGGTGGCCCAGGGCAGTCGGGGCGGTGGGGGAGGGAGGCACAGTGCGTGTCTCTGGGAACTGTCACAGGAGACGTAAACCGAGGCTCCCCAGAGCTGCCAGCCAGATGCACGCAGCTCCTGCCGAGGAACCTGCCACGGGCCAGGACCAGCGCCACGTCCTTCCTCCCGAGACTTCCTGCCCGCGTGGCACATGCTGGTAGAGGCACAAACGTGTGGCCTCCCAGGCTGTCTCCTGAGTCTGTGCAGAGGCCAGGGGCCCGGTATGGACTACAGGGCAGGGGCAACCCCGGAGGGCCTCGCCAGCCCCTGCCGCTCTCGGGTAGATTCTGGGGACCTCTGTCTGCAAGCCCCCGGCCCCCACAGCTGTGGGGCGTACAGGAGGGCCCCAGAGACCCCCACTCCCCCACCCCACAGGTCCCAGCAGGGGCGTGACTGAGGCCCTGAGCAGTGAGAAGCCGTCCCTCCTTCGGGCACTGGGCGGGCGCCCCGTGGGCCGCAGGCGCTCTGTGAGCGTCTTCCCCCCAGGCCCTGCCGCCCCGCGGCACTGCTTGGCGCTGCTCTACAGGACCCCTCCATTCCCCTCTTGATCAGGACTGTTCCGTCCCAGGACCGTCTGACCGGGAAGGCCTGGGCACAGGTCGGCTGTGTCTTCCTTCTGAGTACCTCCACTGGCCACAAAATGAAAATAGACTGGGGCGACAGTCAGCGTGCTTGAGGCTCGGCTTTAGAGCAGTGCCAGGGGTCAGCTGTGCCCCACATCTCACAAGAGAGCCCCGGACGCTGGTCTCCCCGCTCTGCTGGCTCACTTGGTGGCTCGGGACTCCAGGGAAATGGGGGGGCCTTTGACTTTGTCAGCAATAAAAGATCAAAGCATGAAGATCATCAGAGCACCCCACCTCCCTCCTGGAGCCAGGGGCCCTGACCTCAGCAAGTTGGGGTTACAGGCCGAATCATACCCCCCACAACCACCTGTTGAGGTCCTCACCTCTCAGGACCTCAGGTGTGACTGTATTTGGACGTGAGATCGACCCGGCTGCTTGAATTGAAATGCGGCCATCGAGGTGGGCCCTAGTGCCCCACAACCCGTGTCCTGAGAAGACAAGGACACGCGGGGACCGGCCCAGCGAGGCCGCAGTGAGAGGACAGAGCCCCGGGGAGGAGCTGGTGTCGGGATGTGGGGGCCGGCGGGGGCGTCCTGACGGCGCAGCTGCTGGGAGGGTGCAGGTGGAGGGCCGGGTGGCAGGAAGGCTGTGTAAACGGGATCCCAGACGCGGTGTCACCCTCTGGTCAGACAAATATTTGCTCAGGGCTTCCTAAAGGTGAACAACATAAACAGGACCCAGCTCGAGCCAACGGGCGATTAGTGGAATTAATAGTCACTTAGAGAAGCTAATGAGAACATATGTGGTCGTTTGGATTGGTGCTCGGCAAACATGCCCCCTCCCCTTGCTACGGGGCGGGGCCACTTTGCTGCTGTGCGCGTGGCCTGAGCCAAGGGGACACTGAAGGTCTCCAGCCTGCCGGGCAGGCACCATGACAAGAGTCACCGCTGTCCTGCATCCCGGGTCCTGGAACACACAGCCAGGCCGCTGTGAGCCCGACCAAGGCGGAGACAGAGCCCCAGCTCAGCCACCCCCTGCACCTGTGACCCTGGGGACGTTTGTCACACAGTCTACGGCAGCAAGGGATGCTCCAGCACCACGCATAGGGAAGGGGGCGCGGCCAGCAGCAGCCTGAAAGCCCCACGTGGTGGGTGTGCACGTCCGCCCTGCTGCAGGCTCCTGGGGGCTGGGGGGAAAGCAGCACAATATTTGGTGATGCGTGATCTTTGCGTGGAATTCAAAGAAGGGCAGTCACATCCACCCGTCCCATCGCCCACAGCGGGGGTCAGGCGTCCAGGCCCGGGAAGCCCCAGCCATTCACTGCCCGGCCTTTCCAGTAAGAGTGAGCCTCGTCCTGAAGAAGAGGTCTGGGGGCAGCAGGCAAGGCGGCCTCCCGAGGTGGAGGGCAGCTGCCCAGGCCCCGGGGAAGGCGGCCCCGGCTCACAGCACCTGCTGGGACTGGCTGCACCCGACTCTTCCTGTCTCTACCCCTTCACAGCTGTGGGGAGGAGGCCTTCCTCCGAGCTTGATTCCAGGAGCCGACACGGTCGCTTACCACGGAGCGCTTCCCTTTCAGAGCGCCCCCTTCTCTCCCATTCCCGAGCCCTCTCCCTGTGCTGTACCATGTGTTCTTATAAAAATCTAATACTGAGTAAGACAGTCGTGTACTCGCCCACCCATCTATATCCACCCATTCATCTGTGTCCATCCATCCATATCCATCCATCCACTCATCTATATCCACCCATTCATCTGTGTCCATCCATCCATATCCATCCATCCATCTATCCATCCTTCCACCCATCCATCCATTCTTCCATCCATCCATCCATCCACCCTCCTTCCTTCCTTCCATCCGTCTATATCCGTTTGTCCATCCATCTATATCCATTCAACCATCCATCCGCCCAGTTAGCTAGACAGACAGCTACCCACATACTCATCCACTCAGACTCTCATTTACCCACCCACCCGCCAGTCCAGCCACCCATCCACCCACTCATCCGTTCATGCTTTCACCTAACCACCAGGCCACTCGTCCACTCATCTACTCTTCCATCTATACAGAAATACATAATATATGTGTCTCTCTCTACATATAGATAGATATCCATTCATCTATCCATCACTCATCCATTCACTCATCCGTCTACGCATTCAGTCAGCCACTTATCCACCCATCCATTCATTCATCCATCTATCTGCCCATCCATCATCCATCAACCCATCCCCATCCAGCCAACCATTCCCCATCCCCAGCTACCCACATACTCATCCACTTATCTATCCATCTGTCCACTCCTCCATTAATCCACTCATCCATCTCCCCTCCATTCACCCACTCACTCCATCCAGCTATCCCTTAATCCTCACATTTATTCAATGACTGTTTCCTGAAGGTCCACTTGCCGGGCACCATATTGGCAAAGAGGCACAGCAGTGAACACATAGCTCTATGAACCACAGTGTCATAGGGGCGGAGACCACCTACTCCACTGCTACAAATCAGGAGGAGAGAAGTGGAGACGATAGTGGGTTCTGGTGAGTGCAGCAGGAGGAGGCCCCGGGCAGGGGCTGCCGGGCCAAGATCTGTGGCCGAGGAGGAAGATGGCACCTGGCCAGTGAGAGGCCTGGCGCTGGGGCTGGCGCTGGCGCTGGGGGCCGGAAGAGGAACACAGCCACCCTCAGTGACAAATCACAGCAGCGCCTGCACGTGAGGCCCTTAGCTCCTCGGGGAGACTCTGCCGGCCCCTGGTCCGGGAAGAGCCCTCTCGAAGTCCACGCCTGCAGGCCTTGTGTAAGCGGCGTTGCTGGACTCAGGTCTCTGCAGTCCAGGGAGGCCGAGGTCCTGCTGAACGAGGTGGTCCTTAGCCCACTGACCTGGGCCCAGCAGGGAGGGCAATTCGGGTGTCAGAGGAGCAGATGGAGGCAGAGATGGAGGGGTGAGCCCTCCAGCCGGCACTGTGGGAGCCCCAGAAGCTGGAAGAGAAGAAGAGGGAGTCTTCCCAGTCTCGGGGTGGGGATGTGGCCCCGAGGACCCTCAGCTGCGCACTCCGGCTCCCAGGACGGTGGGAGAATGCACACATACTGCTCTGAGCCACCCGGCTGGTCACAGTGGCCCAGGAATCAGCCCTACCACTGCCCAGTTCTCCCTCTCTGGGCTGCTGGACCCTGGCTGTGACATTCCCTGCCCACCCAGGAGGCAGAGGCCACGAGGCAAGGCACCCTAACCCCCATCGCCCCGCCTGGAGGCTGGAACTCAGGCTCGGGGCAGCACCTGGCCGGGCTCGCACACAGCTGCTTCGTTCCACTGTGAAGACCCCCTGCTCACACCCTTCCACTTTAGAGGCACTGCTCTCCAGGGCCTTGGCCCGGCAGCCCCAGCTCACATCGACCCTGGACCCACCTGAAACATATCCTGGCGGCCCGGCAGGGGCTGCGGAGGAGCCTTCCTCCCCCATAAACACGGGAAGTCCCGCCAAGCGCAGTGGTTCCCACCTAGCACTCGGGAAGCTGAGGCAGGAAGAATGTTCCAGTTCTGGCCCAGCTGGGCAATTTAGTGAGACTCTATTTTAAGATAAAATTAATGAAAAATGTTGGTGGTGCTGCTCAGTGGAGGAGGGCCCTGGTCCAATCCCCAGGATTCTTCCACAGGAAGAAACCCACTGCCTTTGGGGCTGAGACTTGGGCAGAATTCAGTTTCTCACCGGGCCGGGGATGATTTATAAGCGCTCTGGAGGCCAAGGAGGTCAGCTGGGAAGGCTGGCTAGACAAAATAATTTATCCGAGGGTTCCAAGTGGCCGTCTGCGCTGGCTAGAGCATGGCATGGTGCAGCCTTTCCCAGGCGTGGTGGGTGCTGGGGGCTGCACGGGCTGGGTGGTGCGTGGGGACCCCGCCCTCCGCGTCTTGGCCTGCTTTGGCCTGGGGTGTATCACACGGGTGGACAGCAGTGTATCACCACCTCAGCCACCTGGAAGTCCTCCCCGTGCAGACCTGGTGCCCCAAGCACTCGCCTGCCCTGCTGGGTCACCTCTCAGGGCCAGTGTGCCACGGACGTCAGGAGTGTGGGGTTCACAGAGAGCACCTGGGGCCCAGGGCAGCCCGGTGGCTTGGAGTGGCCACCTCAGGGCTGGGGTGCCACTGCCTCGCTATGTCCATGCAGGGACCCGGGGTACAGGGCTGGCAGTGCCTTGGCTTCCTCCGGCCTGAGCCCAGCCCAGACCTCAGGTCCCAGGACCGAAGCGTGAGCCCAACCTGCAGGGCCTCCAGGGACTCGGGCCGGCTTTGGCTTCTGGAGGCCTGGAAAGTTCCCTGACAAGGCAGGGCTGCACGGGACGCAGCGCATGGCTCGGAGGCGGACGCACGGCTGCGCACGGCTGCCGTTCTGGGGTGGCCGACCTCGCTGCCCGGGTATCGCAGCTGCAGCTCCGAAGTGGGCACTGGGAATCACCCGGGCCAGGCCGGCGGGCGAAAGGTTTAATTTAGACAAGAGGGCTTTTTCCTTCTTTGCATGAGTCTCTTTCTCGGAGCGTGGAGAGATGGCCAGGCGGTTCTTATCTTTGAACCCCATGTACTTAACGCTTATTAAAATCAATACCATCCATTAGCCGGCAACGTTTCCATTTTTAATCATCTATTGATATACAGCCTGTGCTTTTATAGGACTAAACAAATTTCCGCTCTGGGTGCCCCTCTGCAGCCCGGGGCAGGGGCGCGCGGCCGGGGGACGTAAATGTTTATTTACTGCCTGCTTCCTGATTGAGAACATACCTGGTCCCGGCTTCAGATGGCTTTTACACGGGGCTCAGGGCCACTTCCTGTGCTCCAGACTCACAGCGCCTTTTTCAGGGCGGGTAATGAATGCCCGGTATTGTGCACGCGATCACTGCCCGCCGGCCGGGCGGGAGGTGGAGGGGCGGCAGGTTTATTATTTACCCGCTCGCCACTGCTGCTGTCTCGGGCCGAGGTGAGACGCGCCAGCTGGGCAGCGGACACCTCTCCGCGTCGTGGCTGCTTCTCCCAGCTTTTGCCAAGCTCCTGCCCTCTTGGCTGGGAAAGGGGGGGACACAGGTGACCCGGCAAGGCCGGGGGTCCTGCATGTCCTTGTCCCCCAGGAGACTGCTCTGGCCCCCTTCCCCATTGCACAGCAGTGAGGAGGATGGTCAGGGTGGACAGCCAAGGTCTGTCCCCAGTGAGTGCTGAGGGCCAGTGCTGCCCGCCTTGGACGGGGCTCCCGGGCCCAGGCTCCTTGTCCTACAATGCTGTCCACCCTGGTCCTTCCTAATCCAGGCCTTGCTAGTCTGAAAGGTTCTAGGCAGAGCTGACCCTTGGCTACTTGTGCACTTACCTCTGGCTGCCCCCGGGGGCCGACACCCTCCCTGCTCTGGCACCAGAGGCCACTCAGGGGCCATCTTGGAAGCCTGGAATGGGTCCTCCCTCTGAGGCAGGCTCAGCCTGGAAGCCTGAGGCATGTGGGCCCCTGACCCACAGAGGGCTCACCCAGGGGCTAAGGCTGACACGTGGGGCAGGACTGTCACCCCTTCAGAGGGTCAGTGGTGGTCAAGTCACAGCGCTGGGGCTGCTGGGGCCTCAGCCATGCTCCGATGGCTCTTGGGAATTCTGGATGTGCTGGGACTTCTCAGAGGACGGGCAGATGGCGAATAGGACAGCTTTACATCTACAGAGTCAGCCTAGCTTCTACATTTTGGCTTTTGGTTTTACACCACTTAGGGGTTCTGTGCTGCTAAAATAAACTGAAAGCACTTGCCAGCCAGGATGGCTCCTTCTCCCAGAGGGGAAACTGAGGCTCAGAGAAGGGGCACTGCTAGGATCTGACCCGTGGCCTGTGAACCCCTCAACCCCTCCGGGCTGTGGCGGAGTCCTGATTGGCTCCAGGGGTGCAGGACCGGTGCATTCTCCGTGCACCCCGTCCCTGGTGCAGACAGCTCCTCGGGTGCTCGGCGGCACCCAGCACAGCACTCCAGGCCCGCAGGCGGCTGTGGCAGTCGTGGGTTGGACGCGCATCTGCGATCGGTGGCTTCATAAAACGCTTTCTAATGAAAGTAACACACGGCAGCAGGGAGGGCGGCCCAGGACGCAGGCTGCGTCGCAGAGAAATGCGCTTGTTAAAACGTGTAATGAGAGACAGAACAAATCCCCAATATCGGGCAAAGCTGTCGTTAAATCCCTTAATGATAGCGGTATTTTCTCTGGTGCGCCGCACAGTTCATTATAAACCCCTTTGGCCTGGCGGGGGTGGGGCAGGGGATGAGAGGGTGCCGAGTGGGCCTTGAAAGGCCCTGCTGGAGTCTGGGACCCAGCCCTGACCTTGCCCGTCCCATCCTCTGCCCTGCCTGGTGACACCAGACCTCTGCTGAGGTGCCCGGGGCTGGAGTGGGGCCCACACTGGGCAGGCAAAGCTGCAGCCCTGGGACCTCGAGGCCGCCCAGCATGGGCCGCTGGGTCACACTGCAGCTTGCTGGGTACCTGCTGGGTGCTGGACCTTGGCCTGGCCCTGGGACCACTCAGGGGTCCCCTCAGGGCTACTCGGCAGATCTCTGGCTCAGAGGCCAGAAAACACTTGAGGGCTGGTTGCAGCCAGCCCTGCGGGGGTGCCCCATGGGAGAGCCTCCCCAGATGGGGCTGTCAGCCCCAGGTCTGCGGTGGGAAAACATCTCGCATCCCACCAGGGCCCTGGGCGGTGAGAAACTGAGCGTGAGCTGGGGTGGTGCCGGGGGCTGGGTCCCCACGCCGGCGCTGTGCAGTGTGTCTGGTGGGCTGGTGGCAGGAACATGTGGACTTGGAGGTTGCAAAGGGGAGGCAGGAGGGTCTGTGGCCCTTGGCTTGGGGGCTGCAGGGCCAGGAGCCCAAGGGCAGCTGGGGTGGACATAGTCCTAGTCTCCAGCAGTGGCCCTCATGGGCCGCCCCGCCTGTTCTGGCCCCGTTGCCCTACCCACCCACAGGCAGAGGCCAGGCCTGGTGCTGATCAGACCCCAAGTCTCTGGCAGCTCTGGGGAACCACAAGCTGGGCGGGCTCAGGGCCCATGTGTGGGCTGGCCCAGGCACCCACCCCAGGACAGGGCCACCACGCAGAGGTCAGGAGCCAGCGGCATGGGACCGGAAGCCCTTGTGACCACCCTGGACTCGTGGCCACACTGGTACTCAAGGACCAGGAACTCTGTGGGCTGGTTTGGACTGGTTTGGGTTTCTGTCTTGCTGCCCCAGGGAGGGCAGGTCCAACCCTGGCTCACAGCTCTGCAGGTGACAGCCTCCTGGGGTGACATTGGCCTTCCTGAGGACAGTGGAGCAGGTCTCCCTAGGGCTCTGCCCCAGTGGCCCCGAGAAGGAGGCTGAGACCCAGGCCTGACCCTGTGGCCTGGCTGGCTATGCCCTGTCCTTGCCCATGGGCAGGTTAGAAACTGATGGCCGCAGCTTAGAAACTGATCTCTGTCCAAACCGGATGTGCTCTGGCCTTCACCCAGAGGCCGCTCCCTGGGGGGCTGCTGTGGCGGGTGGGGTGGGGTGGTCCTTGGCTCCGGGGGTCCTTGGTTTTCACAGTCCTCACAGAGCTCAGGAGCCCCCGGGGCTCGGGCTGGGCCTCCCGGCCAGGAACCCAGCCCTGCCCAGGTCGCAGCCCGTGAGTGTCACCTGCTCCCCTTCTGCCACTCTGATTCTGAGCTCCCCATCAGTGTCTTCTCACCCACCTGCAGGGCAGGGCCATGCCCGGGGCGAGGGTCCACCGATGGCAGGGAGCACCGGGTGCTGTCAGTCCCGGATGGCACTGGGCAGATGGTTGGCGGCTCAGGGCCCCACCTGACTGGGGGCTTGGTCCTGAGCCCCAGGCTCTGGGGATCCCAAGACGTACCCCTAGGGTTCTCACCTGCATGGTGGGTCCACAGAGACCCCAGGCTCGGGCTTCTCTCTGTGGAGCAGCGGTGAAGCCCTCAGGGCTGGAAGCCAAGGCAGGACCCCCAAAGGGCCTCCTTTTGGAATCCTCGAGGAAGGAGGCTCAGGCCCCAACACTTACCTTTGCGGGGAGTGGACCCTCGGGCGAGGCTGAGACCCCGCCCCCAAAGCTTCAGTTTCCTTACTCACTGGGGCCCTGGGGGAAACCGGCTCTGTCCCTCAGGTGTGGACTCTTGCTGAGGTTGGCCTGGCTGTCAGCTCCTTGACCTGTCCTCCAGGGACACCCACTCACTCACTACCACCAGCTTGGCAGGCACCTGGCCTCCCCTGGCCATGTCCCGCCCACGACACAGATCTTTGAGATGACCTGGGTCAGCGACAACAGATGAGTCAGACACGGGGTTCAGGGGTCCAGACAGGAGCCTCCGATGGCAGCCAGCTCTGTGCGGTGTGCTGCCCCCGGGTAGAGCCGGAGCCCAGCGCCACCCAGCCGGGATCCCCTGGCCAGGGTGCACTGGCCTCACCCCGTGGTGGCCAGCCAGGCTACGGCTGTCCTGGAGACGGGGCAGAGGCTGGCAGAGGCTTGGACAGGCTTCGGCGGGGGAGCTTGTGCCCCTGGCCAGCCTGGCGGGCATGGGCGGCCTGCGAGGTCTGCTGCCAGGGTGGTGGTTAGCCGGCCGCCAGGGCCCAGGTGTGGATATTTTTAATAGCCTGTGACCCGCCATCCACTCTCAGCTGGGTGTTAATGGCCAAATGTTTTGCGAGTAAATTACCAGAAAGAATCATTCCTGAGAGGCAGAGGTTTGTGGGAAGGTGTTAGGAACCCGGACAACCGGCCCCCCTTTGTTTCTGTCCCCCCATCTGGCCAACTTGGAGGACAGCAGCTGGGCCAGGTGGGCCAGGCGGGAGCGGGGGTGAAGGTGGCGCCCTAACCTGGGGTATGCTCTCCAGGGCCCCCACCCCCAGGGGTACGGTAGGGACCCTCAGGGGTAGTCTGGTCATGGCCGAGGCCATCTGGCCAAGAGGCAGCGCCCCCCCACCGCCAAATATCTTCTGACCACAGGTCAGGGTTGGCCCCGGAGAGTCTGTCTGGTTCTGCCAGGCTGGCGAGGTGCTGGGCTGCTCAGACTGTGCTCATGGGCCACAGGCCGGACGGCAGCTGTGCCCTGGGCCTCCTTGAGGGCCCCTCCGGGGACCCGTGTTACAGCCCGTCCAGGGCACCTCTACCCAGACGATGCAGCCTGCGGTGTAGCGTTTTTCCTTCTATGAGCATGGGCAGGGCTGCCCCGCCAAACCGCCCCTTGCCGGGACAGCTGCTGGCCGTGGCTGCGAGGGGCTGGTTCTGGAGGCCTCACGCCAGGGAAGGTCCAGGATGTGCCGAGAGGGCTGGCGCACACCTGTGATCCCAGCGCTCTGGGAGGCTGAGGCAGGAGGATAGAAATGTAGAACCCAGCCTGGACAACTTAGGGACTTAAGTAAAAAATAAGAAGGGGCTGGGGATGGAGCCCACTGTGAAGGCCCTGGGTTCCAGCCCCAGCACTGCAAAAGGAGGAAGGGACGGAGTGAGGAAGCAAGAAGGCAGGGAGGAAGGGCCAGGAGATCAGAATGTGCGGCCAGCGCGGACCAGACGGAGCCGCTGCAAATGGGTGCCCCGGCCTCGCCTGGGTGTGGGCCCTGAGCCGCCTCTCCAACGTGGCCGTCTGTGAAATGGGAAGGCGCTGCCTCCTGCCGTGGTGGTTTCTGGAGCAGCAAATGAAGATCCGGCGTGCACTGAGTCTCACACACACGAGGAGCAGAGCAGAGCATGAGGTCGGCGGGGCGGCCCCTCGCCAGCTCCCTCGCCCCACGGTGACTCTTGGCCCCCGGGGAAGGTGCGCAGCTGTCCCCGGTCTGGATAACAGGTGTCGCTCCGCAGCCTGGACGCTGGGGACTCGGCCTCCGAGGGGCCGGGTCTAGAGGTGCCCAGCAGGACAGCCCGGGCATCCGGGGCAGGTGGGCAGCGCGGTGGGCAAGGCCTGTGGCCCACGTCTTCCAGGCACAAACGGCCCCTTCAAAAGTGACAGTTTGCTCGCTCACTCGCAGGTTCTCGTCTGACATCAGCGGGGACTCAAAGATGTTTTATTATTTGGAAACTCCATATAGGGAAAGCAGCCTTGAGCGTCTGTCACTGCTCCAAAACCCACACCTCCCATGGGAGTTAATTATTTTCTTAAAATGCAACTTGCACTGTTAGTCTAAAACATTCCAACTGTGTTCACACTCTTTAAATCTTCAGTAAACCTTAGAGTTTAAATCACTTGCAGATAAGAGTAATTCTGTGAGGGGGGAGGGGAGAGGGTGCACAGTGCAGGGCGAATGGGACGGAATGAAAAGACCTTTGATCGCGGGCTCCTCGGGCACCCCCTGCTCTCGGCCTACATGGAGCCCGGAGGCCTGGCCGGGCTGCCCACTGCTGTCCAGGAAGGCTAGGCATAGCACTTGGGGTGTCCTGGAGACAGCTGTGTGACGATGGAGCCTGGTCACCTCGGGGGATGTGGCCTTAGAGGGGAGGAGCCGCTGGTCTCCAGGCTGGAGGACTCAGAGATGGGGTGTCCATCAGGGGTCTTGTGTCCACCTACGATCTGGGTGACCACCTGTGACCTGGGTATCCACGGGGCATGGGTAACCAACAGGGACCCTGTGTCCACCTACGATCTGGGTGACCACCTGTGACCTGGGTGTCCACGGGGCATGGGTGACCAACAGGGACCCTGTGTCCACCTACGATCTGGGTGACCACCTGTGACTCGGGTGTCCACGGAGGCCTGGTGTCCCCCTAGGTCTGGGTGTGGCTGGAGCCTGGCAGGGGACCACTCTCGGGTGGCAGCCATGGGGCGTGCCCTGGTTTCCCTCTTCTTGTCCCCAGGACTTGGGGTTTGCCTCTGCCCCTCGCCCCTGGTCCAGGTGACCACTGGTTATCTTTGGGGCCAGCAGCCCCTGCCTCTGACCTCCCGTGTCAGACAAAGCCAGATGAGGAGGTCACCACTGTGCTCAGGACGCTCTGTGGGGTCAGCTTCCCCCTCATCCTGTATCTTCCCCAGGCCCTGCCTGGACAGATGGGGGGGCTGCCTCTTCCTCCCAAGTGTCCCCTGCAGTGCTGAGACTTCTGCCCTCGGACCCCAGGCCTGCAGGGGTTCGGCCCACGGGAGGGGACAGCAGGCTAGGTTTGGACACCTGAATCACAGAATCTGGGCATGCCCAGGATGACACAGCCGCTGGCCCAACCCTGCCTTGCCCAGGTGGGGTCCAGACCCCACCCCACCCCAAGGCATCCCTCACCCACTCCACTGAGTCAGGCGGCGTCACTGGTGGGGTGGAGGGAGTAAGGAACAGAGCAAAAGTGGCCTGTCCCCATGGGGCTCCTGGGATCCTGCGGACTGCCCAGCCCCCGGCCACAGCCTGGGCCAGGCAGGGCGGGCAGCAGGCGCCCTCACTGGGGCTACCCTCCCCATCGTCAAGGAGGACAGTGAGGGAGGGGGACGGAGTGACCACGGAGCCGCAGTGCCTGCAGGGGTGGTGGGCCCTGTGCACACTCGTCTGAGCCTGAGGCATCGGGGAGGGCGGTGGCCCAGCCCGCAGCCGTGTATGCTGGGCGAGCCCTGGTGCCTTGGTCCAGAGCCTGGCAGGTGCGGCAGCGTGAGCCGTGTCCCGTCGGGGCGTCCAGCGTGGCACGGAGCAGACCACGTCCTCAGAGCCAAGGTTGTCCCTGCCTTCCCCACCGTGGCGCTACCCAAACTCTTCATCCCGATGTCAGGAGCAGAGCTCTTGGGAGCCTGACCCCAGCTGCCCCTGCCGCCCGCTGCCCGCCCCCACCCGCCCACCCGCCCGTGCTGCACTTCGCGCCCCATTTGCAACAGCTTTGCAGCTACTTCAGGGTGTGGCGTGCGGGTGCCTGGGCCCTGGCTGGTGTCCCTCCCTCAGCCGGCCACGGTGTCACCTGCCGGTCATGGTGTTACCTGCCGTCCTCACAGAAGAGGTCCACAGGTGGCCCCCTCCCCTCGGGCACCCCCAGCCAGGTACCTCTCAGCAAAGATGCATCCAGGCCAAGGCCCCAGACTGCAGATGTGTGTGGATCCCAGGTGGGCACGGCACCCTGGATGCATGGAGGGCAACGGGCTGTCTCTGCAGCTGTGGCCATCAGCAGACTCGGGGGCCACCAACCGCCTCTGTCCCTGGAGCCGGGCTGGGGTCCAAGTTGGATGCGGTGGACACTGCAAATGCCCCCTTCCTGATGTCCTCTGTCATGATGTGGTCTCAGGGCCATCAGGCGTGTGGGTCAACATCCCTGTCCACTCTCCTCAGCCACCTCTTTCAGGACCTGGGGGCTGGGCTGGATTTGGGCTATAGCAGGGGGTGCAGGATCCCTGAGATTCTTGGGAGGAAAAGGGGTGCACTAGCACCCCCGTGGGAATCCCCCAGGGCCCCAGCCAGCTTCCTGAGGGTGGGGAGGACAGAGCTCTGCGCATCCTCCCCAGGGAGGCCTGGTGAGCCGGGCTGGACCCTCACAGCCCTTCCCAGGCAGGGCAGGAGGCGCCCTCAGCCCGGTCCCGCTCACACCAAATAGCATTTTGATGAGTTAAGTGTGAGAGAATTAAAAACAGCCTGATTAAATTTCCTTTATAAATACACATGGGTTCGGAAATCAAGGGGAAAGCGGCTTTGGGCTGATAAAAGCCTGCCACACTCTGCCTGAGCGCTCCGGGAACCCCTGGCCCCGCTGAGGGGACCCGGGCAGCAGGCGAGGCGGGGGCATCTCCAGCCTGGGTGCACAGCCCAGTGTGCCGGCCTCCCTCAGCACCTCGCAGGGCCCACACCTGCAGACACGACGTCCATCCAAGACGGAGGCCATGCCGGACACACAGGAGAATAAACCGAGGCAGGGGTGCCCAGGAAAACAGGGTGGTCAGCAACGGGGCTGCCCTGACCGCTGGCAGGCCATCTGTCACCCTTCTGGTCTTCGAGGACATCGCTCAGACCCTGGGGGGCAGCGGAGGCCTTGCCTCCGCCTGCAGATCGGAGCTGGAGGAGGCTCGCGGACGGCTGGGCACGTGGAGCGGTGGGGGGGCCTGGCAGTGGAACTTTTGAGGTCATTGGAAAGGCAAACAGAATCATTAACAGCTTCCAAAAATAACCCACCCAGAGTGAGGCTCCCGGGAGGCTTCCGAGCAGGAGAGCTGGGCCGGGGCTGGGGCATCCGAGGGAGCCGGGCCCGGCAGGTCCGGAGTGGGCCCGGGGCACCGCCACAGCATGTCCCGGCCGGCACCGGCTACATCTGAAGATGGGCCACCCAGGGTCTGGGGCCGGGGGACTTCATTCGCTCAGTGCGTCGCTCGGCCAGGTCGGGAAGCTTTCCCTTCCAACGCATGCGCGCGAGGTTGTTGGCTGGGTCCATTATAGGCCGGGCACTGTTTTATGATCTTTTTTTTTTTTTAACAGCTTAGGGGTACAGTTGGCAAGTAAGAAATGGCACTGTTTGGAGCGTGCGATTGGAGGGCTGGGGGGCAGCTGAGGAGCATTTTGAGAGCTGAGCTGGTGCCAGGTGCTGGGTTCAATCCCCAGCACCCCCTCCCACAAAACACGGGTATTTGGTGCCTCTGGGCACAAGTGTCAGCCCAAGACACGCACGCTGCTGGGGAATGAGCTGACCCATCGCCCCACAAGGCTCTTTGGTCCCTGTCGTTCCTTCCTCTCGCGTCTCCCAACCCCGACAACCTTCACTTGACCGAGAGTTCTGGGGACTGGATCCGTACCACGGGACAGTCAGCTCCTCGGCTGCGGGGAGCCGTCCCGAGCCCCCCAGAGGGTGCCAGACACCTTCACTAGTAGCAAACATCACGTAGACTGCTTTGCTGTGTGCTTGTCAATTTGCAGTAAAGCTTCACTTAAAAATCATGCACGTAGGAGTCTGCAGTAATAACTGACTACACAGGACAATTACAGCAAGGGACTGCGATGAGGATTACGTGAATGTTCTCTCCCTCTCTCTCTCACACACGCACACGTCCCGCCAGCTTCACCCTTTTCCTCTCAAGGGAGCACTTTACCGCTCTCTTTGCCACACCGAATTGCCAGCACTGCTACTCTGCACTTTGGGGCCACTCATAGGAAAAATGGAGGTGACTTGACCCCGAGTTCTGCCATCCTGAGACA
Source organism: Dasyprocta punctata (assembly GCA_004363535.1). Taxonomy (NCBI): domain Eukaryota; kingdom Metazoa; phylum Chordata; class Mammalia; order Rodentia; family Dasyproctidae; genus Dasyprocta; species Dasyprocta punctata. Next base: position 13,241 of record RJWM01025674.1, on the reverse strand, counting down.
CCCTGGGTGCCCAGCGGGTGGTAGCACACGCTGTGAATACACACGGGACAGGGGGAGGACTCTCTCCGGAAAGGACTCGCTCTGAAAGGAGAACGGCGAGGGCTTCATTGTGTGTGCTATTCAGGACAGGTTGCAATTGAAAACATGCGAATTCTCACTTCTGGAACTTTCCATTTGATATTTTGGACCTGGGCTGAGCATGGTGGCTGGAACCTTGGGAAGCTGACGGGGGTACATGTGTTGGGAAGAGAGATCTGGCCTGCAGTCTGCTTCCTCTCGGGGCCAGGCTGGGCCCGCCCTCCCCTTTGCCGGTCTTCCGTCCCTCTGAGACTTCCTGTGTGAGTCAGTGGTGACAAAGACAAATTCTTTCAGGTCGTGAAAGTCTGAAAGTCTCCTCTGCTTCATCGTGGCGGGGACACTGTGACTGGGTCTGGGACTCTGAGTTCACAGGGCTTGGGCCTTGTTTTTCCTTCTTGGTACCCTAGGGTGCTTGAGCAGTCTGCTGTTCTTCACCTTGTTCCCCTGCGTGAGATCTTCCTGTTGCCGATTTTGAGCAACTTGATTTTGCCCGAATTCTCAACACCTGGGCTAAGTCACTAACCTTCACCCGCTCCCTCTCAGGTGAGAAGGGAACAGACTGAGCCCGGGGAGGCTGCTGTGGCCCAGGTGGCCTGTCCAACAGGTACCTCCAGCAGGTCGGGGCTGTGTCCTGGCTCGGCCCCTGCCCACAGCTGCTCCAACGACTTGGCGAGCTGTGCTAGGTGCCCGACTGGGAGCAGGTGTCGGGGGAGACAGCCCGAGGACTAGGCCCACCCCGAGGCGCCTGGGTGAGCAGCACTGTGAGCACAGCACCCAGGCCCCAGCTGACGATCCCCCTGCCAATCTGCAGACAGGGTTCGGGGTCCACGGCTCTGCGTGCCACGTCCTGGGGGCCGACGCGTTCCTCCCGCTCTGCATCTGGTCAGGCTCCTGGCTCAGTCAGACTGGGTTTGACAGCTGGCCCTGTGCTGCCCCACGAGGGCTGCGGGTAAAGATTCCTGCTGACCGGTGCCCTCTGCCCGCCTTGGCCTCTTGGGAACCAATGGGCTGGAGACACAAACTGGGGGCTGTTGGAGAGGGCGGACCCTGGGCTGGGTCCTAGGAGGGCTCCGGATGAGACCTGCCCCGGGGAGTGCCCCAGGGCCCAGGCAAGGACCATGCCACCCGGCGGGTAGGGAGATGCAAGTGGACACCCCAGAGAACTGTGGAGTCCGGGGGTTCAGGGAGACCGAGGCCTGGGGCCCTCAGCTGCCTCTGGGAGTCACCCCTGCTCTGGACACAGCGGGTCCTGGCCCTGGAGATTGGGGTCCCTGCCGGGAGCAGAAAGGGGCATCGAGGCCATGTCGGGTCTGAGCTCCTTCACAGACCCAGCTGCTGGGCTGGGTGCTGGGGTCTGAACCCCAACGAGGGGCAGCCCCAAGGGGACAGCGGGCTGGGCCCTGGCAGGTCCTTGGGCCTCTCGCTGCTGTTTCTGTTTGCCCTCCTGCCAACCCCGCTGGCAGGGCCGAGAGCGGGCAGAGAAGTCTTTCTCGGACTGGATTTCCTAGCCCCAGCCCTGGGCCTGTTTCAGGGCCCACGCTGAAGAGGCATCTTTGTTTCTTTAATTTTGCCCGTTGGAAAACTCCGGTATTAATATTTATGAGAAATGACCTAATATCCACGCTGCCTGCCGCGTGTTTGCTTAACATATTTAATGTGATTTGGGGGCTGCGTTTACTTTTTAACTGCCTCGGTGAGGGGGGCCTAGCCCCTCTCCTCCCTCCCTGCCCGGGGCCACGGCACTGCTCCCTGCGGCCTCCAAAGTTCGAGGCTTTAACGGCTGCCACGGGGTCCCCGCCCCTCCTGGCCGATGGAGGCTCTGCGCTGGGGGTCGGGGGTCAGGGGTTGGGGGTCAGGGCCCCGTTGCTGCTGCCATCCGGAGCCCGAGCTGGCACTTGGGGACTAAGCAAAGGTGGATTTCTGAAGCAAAGGAAGGAAAAAACCTCGGATGTTTTCTGAAAGTTGCTCTCGTGTAGTTAGAAGACAGCAGTTTAAATAAGTGCTCCCCCCCGCCTCTCTCGCACACGCAGGTAATTGTTTCTGCCCTGAGACAGGCGGCCGCTCCACTGGAAGCTGATTTTCCTTCGCATCCCTTTGTGCGTTGCATTAGCTAACGCAGTGCTGAGGCGGCCCCTCAAGTGGCCGGGATGCTGCCTGGCCTGGGCCGCAGCCTGAGCCCGGAGAGGCTGCGCGCTGGGCGGGAAGAGCCGCCACTGCAGGCGGAGAAAGCTCCTCCAACCCCAGCGCTGCTGCCCGGAAGCCGTGTGGCTTTGAACTCGGTCCCTCCGCTCTCCGAGCCTCACCTCCCTGGGATAACGTGAGGTCGGGAAGCATAAGTTACTGGTTTGGTGTCCTTGCAAGACGCAGGAAGCGTGGCTGTCCACGCACGGCCCTTCTGCGGGTGGCTGCTCGGAAGCTCCCTTATCCTCGCCTCCGCTCCGTGCTGCGCTTGGCGTCCCCGGCGAGGGAGGACACACAGCCCTGAAGCCGTCCTGACCAAAACAGATGCTGGCTTTGGGTTCAGCCACCCCGTCACCCTGGAGACCCAGGAGCGCAGGGAGACTAAGATTTCTGGGCAGTGAGCCCAGGGCCACCACGCACCCACTACGCCTGTCAAACGCATCTGCTTGTGATCTGGCGCCAGACAACAAAACCACAGACAGGCAAAGCTGCCGCGCACCCCCGCTGCGTCCTGGTCACATGGCCGGGGCTGTGTCCACCCCGGCTCCCCGCAGTCCCCATGCACCTCCGGGGATGCCCAGGCAGCGTCTGCCCGCCCTCTCCACCGCCTGTCTTCTCCTCGAGGAGAAGGGACGACAACTGCAGCCCACCCAGGGCGCCCGGGGGCAGCTGAGAGGGCTCAAGGGAGGGAGGCGGGGGCCCCGGGGCCCTGCACATGTGAGTCTGCTCTGGCCTGACCCCAGCCTGTGTGCGCCTCGAAATGTGATCCCCACTGCATTCTTGCCGAATGGAGATGCAGCTCCTGGCCCTAATCGCCTGGGAGAGACACCACCAGCTGTCGCCTCGGGCCTGGCCCGCCGCCCCTCTGCCCCGGGTGAGGACACCAGCACGGTGATCAATCAGTCCCCACGCTTCTCAGCACGCCTCTCCAGTTACACGCAACAGCATGATGTCACGCCAGCCACCCCTGCAGCGAGAGGGGAAAGAGGCCCCTGGGTTTCAAACTCCAGGGTCAGACAGGCCAGCTTCCTGGGCATCAGAATTCTTCTGCCCTCGGTTTTAGACATGACGCCTAGTGTAGATCCTCTGTGTTCCTCCCAGACCCTCAGACTTGGAAATTCATGTATGTTTACAGTAGAGGAGTTAGAAAACATTAAGAAGCAAGAGGAAGAAATAGAAAATATTTAAATTTCCACTTCCTCTTATTTTCTTCTAGTATTTTTGTGCCACATATCTCTACTCATCAGCTCATCAAAACATTGATTGATCAGTCCACCCACCCATCATTCATCATTCTTGTTCTTTTCATAGGTCCCCCATCCCCCATCCATTCATCCATCATCTACCCATCCTTCCGTCCACCATCCATCCACCCATGTCCCACCCACTCATCCGTCATCCATCCATCCTTTCACCCATCCACTGCATCCATCCATCCTTCCCTCCATCCATCCCTCACCATCCACCTTTCCCCTTCTTTCCTTCGTTCCTGTCACCCTCTCCCTCGTCCCTCCACTTGTCATCCATCCATCCATCCAGTACTCAGACCAGACGCAGTTGCTGACATTCAATCATTTCAAATGACAAAAATATTATTTTCAAATGGCTTAAGCTAATATTAATCATCTATTCTCTTTATTCGGTTTCCGTTTCTGAAGACTTTGGATGTCGTATATCTGGGGTGCCTTCTGTGGGCTGCTTCCGCCCTTCCCAGCGTTGCCGCGACAGCCTGTTGGGGAACGCGCAAGTTGAAAACTCCCCGGGAAATACCAAGCAGGGTTTGGGCTGCTCGGTAGCCAGGCTAGTGTCCTGGGGGATGCTGCCCTTCGCCCTGCCCGGGGCCCCCAGATCTTCACAGTAGCCAGGTTTGGGAGCCCTTGCTCCCTGAGTCCATGTGATGGGTGGAGCAGCCCTCACACGGGCAGTGGGCAGTGTGACCACTCCAGGCTGGCCCGGGCTTAGGAGAGGCTCTGCCTCACTGGCCTCCTCCTGCGCCCAGGCGCTTCCTGCGATTCTATAAGGGGACCGCGTGGGGGAGGCTGTGCACCTGTGTCACCGGCCCCCACCCTGGGTCTCACGCTCTGTGTGGACCCAGAGAAGCCGCGGGCCACGCTGGCTCTGAGCATGGGCGCAACACCTGGGGGGGACGTGGGGCTAAGTGTGCACCCATAAGTCTGGTTTTCGGGGATGGTTCTGTTCTGCTTCCTCCAACAGCGTCCTCCGACCTGGAGAGCCAGGCACCTGCGAGCAGACCCCGCTGGGCCTTGAACGCACCGGGCCGGGATCCTGGGCTTAGTATTAACACAGATACGATGGCAGGTTGTGTCTGCGTTACCAGCACTGAGATCAGCCCAGATCTCGTGCCCTGGACGCCGGCCCCTGCTCCCCTCTGCTTGGGCTCTGAGCAGCGCTTCCCGGCACTCGAGATGGCCAAGCCTTGCCTTCACTTGTCCTGCAGCCGGGCTGTGTGTGCCAGGCCTGCGCTGCCACACATGGGCCGCGTTAGCGTCCTCCCCCACCCCGCGTCCACACTGCGCCCTGGTGGTCACCCCCGCCCCCGCCGCCAGCCCACCTCCACTTCTAATTGGGCCGCAAAGCCATTTAATGGTGTCTGCCATGTCTGCAGGGCTGCGCGGGGCAGAACAATGCGCTATTCATGTCCCGAACAGAACACTAGTGATCGGGCTAATATCTTCAAGCTAAAAAACAAGGCCTAATTGGGACAGATGCTGTGAATTCCAGGGGAAAGGCAGCTCCCATGTGATCCAGACCAGGTATGTGCCAGTGCTTCGATTTTAATAGCAGCTTTTATTTTTTTATTGGCAAATACAAGCCCTACCAACACTCGGCACGACGGCCGGCACGGGCCTCTGTGGAAACCTCCGTGGGCGCGAGGCCTGCAGAGCCTTGTGGCCACGTCGTTTGGGGGACAATAAAAAGATGACTATCACGTGGCAAGCAGTTTCCTGCAGATGCCGGTCTCTGCCCTTCCCCGGGCAGACCCAGGATTTTATGACCTCTCTGGACCTCGGCTTGGACACCCGCCCTGGGATTCTATCTAAGCTGCGTGGTGGCCCGTGGCCTGTGTGGCCGTGGCCTCCCATGTCAGGAAGGGCCCACCCTCTGGCTCCCAGCTGAGCTCCATCCCACCCCTCTGGCCGCACACTCCCTCGGTCTTTCATGTATCACCTGAGGCTTCCGGTCTCCCAAGGGAAGTCCCTGACGCCAGTGCTCACCGTGCTTTATGCAGCGCCCAGGGAGTCACTGAGCAGAGGGGACCCAGAAACAGTCCTGTCCAATCCGAAGTCTGCTTCCATTCAGCCAGCAGAAGCTACTGCTGCTGGACCTGGCTTGTAGAGCCCGGATTTTGCTCCAGGGCTCTGAGGATGTTGGTTCTCTTGCAAAGGAAAAATGGGTGCAGATTTATAGTCAGGGTGGATGCTCATTGACTGGGCTTCTGAGTTCCTGAGAGAGCTGTTGGCAGGATTCATCAAACAAGAAGCAGCTCAGGAGGGACGGAATCTCAGCTCTAGGTATGGGCCCATCGTTCATCTGTCATCCGTCCCTCCATCCCTCCACATACCCATCTGTTTGCCATCTATCCATCCATCCATCCATCCATCCATCTCCCACCCATCTTCCATCCATCCATTCATCTGGCATCTGTCCCTCTATCTTCTATCCATTCATCCATCTTTCATCTATCCATCCATCTTCCTTCCATTCACCCACCCACCTTCCATCCATCCATCTCCCATCCAATCATCCCTCTCCCATCCTTCCATCAATCTTCCATCCTTCCATCCATCTTCCATCCATCCATCCATCCATCTTCCATTCATCTACCCATCATCCATCCAGTTAGCCATCATTTCACCCAGTCAGTGGCCTTGAATGTGTGGTCCTCCTGACTCAGCCTCCTAAGTCACTGGACTCACAGGTGTGTGCCACCATAGTCTGCCTTCTTTTCACATTTAGAGCTCCAATCTGCCTGGTGTGTGGCTTTGCAAGTTGTGGGGTTGGGTACGCAGTTTCCCTGCGTCTATCTGGTGGACCCAGTATGAGTCATGAGAGACTCCACCCTTCACTCAGAGGCCAGCTCTGGCAGAATCCATGGGCACTCATTTCTGGGCCCTGTTTGTTCCTGAGCCTGCAAGGACAGGGTCACCCCAGGAGGAGCCAGCAGCTGGGAGCACAGGGAGGGGGTGTGTTGTGTTCCTATGCTGCATGACACGTCACCCAGCACGCCAGGTTTATCCCACTACCTCCACTCCCACGTCACAGCTCCTGTGGGACAGGACCCGGGTGCGTCCTTGGCTCAGGGTCTCGTGAGCTGTGACTGAGGTGTCAGGAGGAGCGTGTGTTCCCTTCCTCACGCTCAGGCTCCTGGTTCATGTGGCACCAGTGAAAGACGGTGCCCTGTGGCTGAGAACTCAGGTCCTCTTCCTTTGCTGGCATCGGCTGGAGTCCGTCTGCACCTTTCTGAGCTGTTCCCCAGCCCCTGCCTTGCGGCCTCCTCTGTCTTCCGCAGCAAAGACTGTCCATATCTTACTTTACTCTTCCTGTTGGAGGAGCTCAGCCTCTTGTCTGATTAGGCCAGACCCATCAAGGATCATCTCCCTGTCCACAGTTTGTCATTTTCTGATTCCTCTTGCCACAGTCAGGTGCTGGATGAGTTGTGGGGAATCAATGCCTGCTGCTGGTGTGTGGGAGCCACCAGTACTCTTGAGTGAGGAGCTTATACTCCAAGGAGACCCAGGCTCTGAAACAAGGTAATAATTAGCTAGAAATTCATTCTCTATCAGCCATGGGAGTCCTGGCTGTGAGCATAGCACATGAATAAGCTGCCCAGGATAAGCCCCATGCAACCTCCCTTGCTGTGAGTTGTGGCCAAGCTGACAACCCACTAATGGGGCGAATGTGCTGTGTGCTGTTCCTAACCATGTGCCGCCTCCCTTACAGCTCCTGAGTACCCCGATGTGCAGTACTTGGAGTAGACAGCAGGGGTCACGTCCTAGGGGTGGTGAAGACAAACGAGCTAGCTCTTCAGGTGACCTCCTGGAAAGGGCAGCGTGCTGGGTGGACAGCTTCTCTCTGTCACGGTGCGAGAGAGTGAAACCCGTGTAACCGACAGCTCCCCGCCCGCGGCTGCGCAAGCCCTGCCTGGAACCAGATTCCCTGAGGTGAAGCCGTGCTTGTGCTCCTCTGATAAATCCTATTGAACGGTTTTTTTTATATCTTTGCATATTTCACATTGCTGGATTTAGTTTTTTTATTTTAAAGAGAATAAAAGCTAACAAATAAAACAGAATAAAGCCCATCAAAACAAAACATTGAAAGTGATACAGGACTTCAAAACAGGACAGTAGGAAATCAGCAATGGCCTTCACAGTGCCTCCTGCCATCCCCAAAATCGCTGCCCACACCACCAGGCACAGCAAAATCAAACAAAACAGTACAGAATAAAACCAATCAAAACAGAACTTTGAATAAAACAAAACAATAAAATGGAACAAAACAAGACAGTGAGAACAATAATTCGATTTAAAAAAGAAGACAGCAGGAAATCCCCCATATTTGCTATGGCACATATCATTATCCTCTTAATAGATGCTCAGACTACCGGACTTAAGCCTGCAAAGTCAACCGAACAATACAGGCATTAAGGTATTTTTGTACCTCAGTTGCGATCAACTCAGCCTGTCCACGGAATCAGCCAGTTGCTTACAGGGGTGGGATGGGGGTGCAGTGTTCTTGGCTCTCAGCCTGCGTGCTGGTTGGCTCACAGGAAGGGTGAACTGGCTTGCCTCTCTTGCCGGGCCCTGCATGGTTTGTGCCTGGATTTAATTTCTATGACTATAAAAGAATCTGTGTTCATAAATAAATTTAACCCTTGACCTTCCCTTCTTCCTGTGTCCTTTTTTGACCCAGAGTATCAGAGTAATTTTGATATCACTAAATAACCTGGCAAGGGGTTTTCTTTCTTTATATTCTTTGAAACCATTTGTTTAGAACTGGATTCTTTTGTTTGTTAAATATTTTAGAGACCCTCTTCTACCATGCTTTCATTTTATGGATATAGTTTGAATTATCTTTAAAAGTCAAAGATTTTCCCAGATACTTTTATTTCTCATTTTGTCAGTTGTTTTAGGCTAAGCCATGGACTTCACTGGATTCCATCAGATCAGCGTGTTTCCCCTGTTGAGGGTCCAGTCTGGGGCATCAGTTGTTGTGTTGTTGTGTCTTCTTGGCCTCGGCTTGACTCTTCAGTCCTTCCCCGTCATTCACAACTTTCACACTTCTGAAGGGTGCAGGCCAAGTATTTTGGAGAATCTTCATGAACTTGAGTGTGTTTTGTTGTTGGTGACTTTTAGATTTCCATCAATTCATTTTACATGTATTAATTGAAATGTTCCTGTCAGGAAGAGTTGCCCATTCTTCCATATTAGTTTATTCATCATTTACTTATGGGCTCATGGATATTTTTTCTGTCTGGGTTTTAGCACAGTGCTATCCTATCTATTGTATCACTCTAGTTACCTCAGCTTTGGTTGAGAACAGCTCTTCCTGACTGATCCCCATTAAAGAAGAACCTTCTCAGCACTTGCTCACTTCCTGGAGTCACAAGGCACCAGGTCATTTGATAGTTCTCCCATCTGGTCACAGGAGTGGTCACTTCTTCGAGAATTCTTCAGTTGCTAATTTTGTTTCTAGAACTAGGATTTGCATTATTGTGGTGTGGACATTTTCACACGTGTGCCTGGGAGCTCATGTGTCAGAGGCTTGATGTCCAGAGTAGCAGGGTTGAGAGATACTGGCCTCTAAGGAGTAGGACAGTGGGTAGTCCTTGGGGAGAAGATGCCCTTGGAGGAGTGGAGGCACCATGAGCAGTGGTTTCTCATGAGATGATTGCTATGCCAGGTTCCTCCTCCCCACCACCTGCCTCTCTGGGTTCCTGTTTTGAGATGTTAGCCTCCTCTCTGTGTCCACATCACCATCTGACGTGAGGTCCTCATCAGAACTGGGTCAGCACCTTGTCCTTGAGCCTCCTAAACTGTAAGCTCGTTAAACCTCTTTATTATATGAAGTTAGCTTGCTTCAGATGTTTCATTAAATGATTTTCATGTGAGCAGTCCTTACATTCTTGGAATAAATTCCACTTGGTCATGATGCACAAACTTTTCATATGTTGTTGGGTTTGCATGATTCATATTTTTTGAAGATTTTTTTTGCATCAATACAAGGGATGCTAGTCTGTTTGGATGTAAGGACGATATCTAATTCAGAGAATGAGTTCCTCTATTTCTGTCTCTTTGCTTTTGCCTTTTGACAGTTTGAATGTTACATGCTTAGATGTGGATCTTTTTGAGTTTTTCTACTCAGATTTCATTGAGCTCCTTAAATGTGTGGATTGTTTTGCATCAAACTTGGGAAGTTTGGGTCTCAATTTACCCAAACTCAAATTTGTCAACTCTGCTGCTATTGCATTCTGTTGTTGAGCTTTTCAATGTATTTTCCACTTCAGTTATTGTACTTTCCAACTCCAGAGTTTCCACTTGATTATTTTTATAGTTTCCACTAATTCACTGATATTCTGGTTTTGGTGAAACTTCATTCTCATGTTTTCCTTTAGTGCTTTAGACACTTTTAGTTATTTGAGCATATTGATAGTGACCAATTTAATCTTTGCCTAGTAAGTCCAACACCCAAGCCTCCTGGGGCCAGTTTCTACTAATTTTTTGAATCCTATACTGTCCTATTTCTTTGCATATTTCATAAAAATTTTATTTAAAAGTGGATATTTTAAATAAAATAACTCTGGAAATCAGATTTTTCTCCCCATCCCAGACTGCTGCTGTTATTTGCTTTTGCTGAGTTTGTTCACTTGGTGACTTTCCTTAACTGCTTACATAAAGTCTGTATTCTTTATCCTGTGTGGCCACTGACATTTTTGCTCTGTTTGACTAATGGTGAGTTAGTGTTTCCATACAGAGTTCCTTAAAGCAAGAAATGTCTCAGGTTTTGCTGAGGACAATATTTTGTTGTTGTTGTTGGTACCAGGGATCAAACTCACAACCTTGTGCCTGCCGCCAAGCAGGTGCTTAAGCCAGTGAGCCAAACTCCCAGCGCTATTTTTTACAAGGCAGCATAGTTCAGGCTGGCCTTGCTTACGTTGTAGCCCAAGCTGGCCTTGAACTCACAATGCTCCATCTACCTCAGCCTCCTGAGTGCTGGGATTAAAGGCATGCGCCACCATGCCCAGCGCTGAGGAGGCTTTGATATTGTAGCAGGCAGGAAGCAACGCTGCCTTAGCCTTCATTCCCTGCTGTGCAGATTGTTGAGGTTGGCCAGGAGAGATCTAGGCTTTCGCAGGTCTTCCTGGGTATGTGCACTGCTCTGCACTTGCACGTGGCCCTCTAGTTCCCAGGAATACATCGGAACTTCCCCTCTTGTGGCTTTTGGGTCTGGATGTCACAGCTGTCGTGATGGACAGGCTGTTGGCTTTCAAGACCACTACATACCTAGGGATAAGAAGACAAAATAGGGAAAGTTAGATGCTCTCTGTTCTTACCAAGACTCAACCTTTTTGTTTTCTAACAATTGCTCTTCAGATTGTTGGCGGACTTGGGAGAATTATTGATGTTCTAAAAAAGTTGATTTTGACAATTTCTTGGCCAGTGTTCTTGCTTTCTGGAGGAGCTGAATTTGGAGCAGAACTCTATTATTCTGAAAATGCTTCTTTTCTGTGTTGACAAGGAGAAACTTTTAAAATTTCTGTGTCAGCTTTGAGTTACTGAGATGAAATGCCTGAGGCAATGAGTGGAACAGAGAGGAGCAGTCTGTGTAGCTCCCTGCTTTGGTTCAAATCCAAGGTCAGGTGGCCCTGTTAGTTGAGCCTCTGGTGAGGGCACTGAATGGCAATAGAGGAGGGCATATCAGAGCCTGCAGCCACATCCCAAGCCGGGAAGGGAGAGAGACCGAGCAGCCAGAGTCCCACATCCCCAGTGATCCACAAAGGCCCCCCATTAAAGGCTCATAGCACCTCTCAAGACCACCACCCTAGGGACTAAGACTTTAAATATGGACTTTGTGGAGGGCACCAAATCACACTCAAGCCACAGCACCCACTCAGTCTATCTCCAGGCAGACAGCGACCCTGCAATGCTCCTGTGCTGGCAGGTGGGCTTTGTTCATAGCCACTTCCTTCACCAAGGCTGAGGTTGGGACCAAGGCTTTCGGAAAGAGTCTCCACTCTCACCTTTTGGTCAAAGGACCTCTCTCTTTGCCCTGGAAGGCTATTCCAGGCCCCTGAAATCCAGACCAGCATCTGGGAACCAGCTCCCATCAGCACAGTCTTACCTCACCACAATCATGGTTTTGGGGTGTGTTATTCATTTTGGCTCCCTGGAAATTTCCATTGTTTTTGCAAGCTCAGCTTTGAATTCAAAGGATGTGCATTTTATTTTACCTGGCATTTCTAAGCTTTTTTTTTTTTTTCTTTCCTAGATAAGAATGTTCTTAGGTTGCCTTGATCAGAATATTCCTGGCAAAAGGAGTTCTCTCTGTATCTATTTAAAAACCCACACAAACGTATATCACAAGCACCAAGGTGACACATACAGAAGGGAGAATTGCCAAACCGTGGCAAGGACACCATGTGGGGTGGGAGAGCCTGACCCAGGTCTTGGAGTCCTCAGGCAGTGCCTCATCTGCCTGCCCAGCCTCAGGAAGGAGTAGCCACGCATTGAATCGACACAGGCTTCAAATCCTGCCACACGCCTGCCTTGGCAGTGACTGCCTGGCCCCAACAGGAGGCGGCCTCAGCCTTTCTCCTGGGCATGAGTCTGTGGCCCAAGGACCTTTGCGCTGTGCCCCTCGAAGGGCCGGCTACCTCCTCTGCCCAGAGTTCTCCACATTCCATGTTGATACCCCCAAGCGATGGGCTCAGCCTCCTCCACCAGGGGTCTGTGTCTGCCTGGCCTTGGGCCACTTGTCTCCCACACAGGGGTTGTCCAGGCCCTCTGCCCCATCCCTCAGGTCTGCTTCTGAGGACTACAGGGCCCAGCAGCTACCACTCCTCGTGGAAATCAAGGTTGCTTTTCTCCTCTCTCAGCTGCTGAGGAGGCTGTGGTAGGAGCAGAGGAGACAGTAGGAGGACAGTGGAGGAGGGCGTGAGGTCAGCGCTGCCTCTCTGTGTGGCAGCTTCGTGTCCTCTGGGCTGGCTCAGGCTGACTCCAGTGACCCTGGACACCTGAGGGTGGCAGCCCCCATGTCGCCCAACTCTTGGCTTGGTGAGCCTGATGGGACCTGGTCTGGACCAGCACTTCGGTCTGCGCAGTCGGTGGTGGCCCTGGGCAGAGGCTCCAGCTGCCAGGATCGGGTGGGGGCCAGGTGCATTTCTGAGAAGTGGTGAGCTCTCTGCTGTGATCCTAGCTCTGTGCCCCAGAGCCCAGGGTCTGCCTCTCTGTGGGGATGACTTGTCTCCAACCACGTGTGTTCTGCCAGGTCCAAGAGCCCAGGAGTCAGGGCTGCTTGTCCCCCAATCAAGGAACCACAGAGCTCTTTCTGGTCTTGGTGCCCACTCAGCCTTGGCACCTGGTCAGCGGGCCAGGCCAGGGCCGCCAATCACACGACACTGTGCATTGGGTCACTCAGCACAGCAAGGCCGTGGTGCTTGCTGGGTCTGCGTGGGGATCGTGCCCCTGGCTGGGATCAGAGTGGACAGCTCAGAAACCACAGGCACATAGAGGAAGGCTGAAGGAGGCGCAGAGGCCAGGAGAAGTTGGAGACACTCTCTCCCCGGCCTGCCCTGGAGGAGATCATGTGTGGAGGTCCCCACGGCAGACCCCGAAAATGATGGGAAACCTGTGGAGACCAGAGTGATTGGCACCACTTCTGGAGAGGAAGGAGGTGCTGCAGCAAGGGGTGTGTGGTGTGAGGCAGCTCCTACGACATAGATGGTGCATGCCACCAAGGGGCAG
>RJWM01025673.1:0-28994 GCA_004363535.1 Dasyprocta punctata | reverse complement strand
AAAGCTAGTAAGTGGCAGGTGCAGTGAAATTAAACTGCATAGTAGCCACTAGAGGGAGGCAGAAAGGGTTGGAGCTGCTTCAAAATTCCTTTCCCATAATTTTTCATTAGAGGACCTCTCTCATAATTCCTTGGAAGTTCCCTCTAACGCAGCCTTAAATTCATTCATAGGTTGCGTCCTCTTATCAGTATTTTGTAGGGCAGAACAGGCATTTGCTGAAAAGTAATCAGAGACCAACACTGAGCATCAGGTTGCCCAAGGTGGGGAATAACAGTTGGAACCCAGAATAGGCTCATCAAAAAGATTAAAGGGAATGGTGGGGGATGAAGCTTCCACAGGGTTTTGGAAACGCACTGCCAGAATTTAGGGGTCAAAATATTCCATAGGTTTGGAACTCTGTGTATTCCAGATTTGTGTACAGGCTCAGGAAAGATGGGAAAAGGCCTCTGTGGCAGACTGACAATCGGTGGTCAGCTTTTAACAAGCAACTGAACTGAATCCGCATGGTGCTGGGTGTGGAGGGCCCACCTGGGAACGGTTGCCAACTATGTAAGAGGGAAAATCGGAGAGGAAGAAGAGGTGTTGCTGGTTTTTTTGTTGCAGTTGGTTCTCCTGGAAGACCTTGTTGAGCTTCTTTCATGATATGAACTTGGCTGCTCTCATAGTCAGAGGAGATCAGGACCTTGTTGTTGCTGAGAGTGGCTGAGGTTCACTTTGGGGGAGCTCTCGTCCTTACTTTGAGCATCACTTCCTGGCTCTCAAGGGGAAGACCTGTGCTGTTTAATCTCCAGGAGAAGCTTGTCTCACTGGCTTCCTGATACAAACTCGACTGTTTTCATTGTTGGTGGAGCTCAGGACCTCACTGTCGCTGAGGATGGCTGTGGTACTTTTTGGGGAAGCCCTGGTTCTTATTTTGAGAGTCACTTCTTGGCTCCAATGCAGAACACTTGCTACCATATCGAAAATCAACTCAATTTGGATGAAAATCCTAAGTGTAAGAGTTACAACACTGAACTTTTAGAACGTAACATAACATTAATTATTTGTCACTTTGAATTAAACAAATACTTCTTAGATATAACACCAAAGCACAAACAACCAAAGAAAAAATTGAATAAAATGGATTTCCTTCAAATTAAAACCCTTTATGTTTCAAAAGACAATGTCAAGACATTGGAATCATAACCTAAGAAAATACGAGCAAATCATACAAGTGATCAAGTACTTCTGTGGAAAATATACAAAAGATTCTTACAACCCAATAATAAACCACAAATAACCCAATTAAAAAGCCTTCAAATGATTTGAATAGACAATTTCCAAAGAAAAGAAATAAATGGCTAATAAGCACATGAAAAGTCCTTAACATTGTTAGTCATCAGAGAAATGCAAATCAAAACCACGAAGTGATACCACTTCACATCCCCTACAATGACTATAATCAGAAGACAAGTAATAACCAGTGTTGACAAGACTATAAAGACATTAGAATGCACATTCATTGCCAACAGGAATCTAAAGAGATGCTGCGCTACTTTGTAAAACAGTTTGGCAGTGCCTCAAAAAGTTAAGCACCAAGTTACCATGTGACCTGCAAATACACAACCAGGAGACATGACAATATACTTCCATAGAAAAGCACAACCATGAGTGCCTATGAAAACATTCAGAGTGGTCCAAGTGAAGAGACATTCCATCAGTCCTTCAACTGATGAATGTTAAAATACACGTTATATCTATATAAAGGGATATTATTCAGCAGTTGAAAGGAATTCAATACAAAAAAATTCTGCATTGCAAGAATCTTGAGAGCATTAGAAAGCTAATTGTGATAGATCACAATTGTATGATTCGACTTATAGGAAATTCCCAGTGTAAGTAAACACATCCTTAGAGAAAGGATTTTTGTTAGTGGGAGAGAGAGGTCGGCAAAGGACCTGTAAGGGCATGGTTGCTAATGGATGTGTGTGTGTTAGCTCAGAGAAGTGTTCCTGACTTCATTCACAGTAATGGCTCAATCTCATGCTAAATATAAAATAATTCAACTGTACACTTTAAAAGACTGAATTGTATAATATACATTTATATACATCAATAAAAGAATAATGTTTATGAATATGATTCACTAAAGATGGAAGCCAAAAAATTATTATCTCAATTCTTATTGATAAAATGCAATATATGTCATAATTTGAAACAGTATTCAACTAATATCAGGTTAGGTTTTTCTTAGACTAATATGTACTATCCATTGAAAATATATGGCTAATAGGGTTTTAATAGTCATCCAGAACTATTAAAACTCTGGCTTATAAAGTCTAGTGCTTACTAATATCACCCACACACCAGTTGGTAAGAACAAGCATCACTCATGATGGCTAGGGTGGGGTTAGATGTTCAGACATCACAGCAACAAAATTCAGGAAATCCAACTTGGGCTTTAAAACTACTGTGATTACTATATTAATTAAAATAAACTATAAGGTTACAAAGGACTCAAATTAGTAATTAGATATTAGTAATTAGTAATTAGATATTAAAACTTAATATTACTATAACTAAAAGTGAAAATGGAAGATACTTGAGTTTAAAAACAGATGAAATGCAGCAGACGAAAGGACATAAGTGACCCAGTGGTAATTCAGTGCTCTATACCCACAGTAAAGTACAGAGGTAGAAGGTAGGATGGGTGAAAAAGGAAGTGAAGCAATGTGTCTGCCAAGGTGAAGAGATTTAAAATACCTGCAAACAGAGGGTCCGCGGAGAGAAAATAATTCGAGGGTTAAAAAAGATGAAAACTGCTGGCCAAGAATTTTCCAAGGTTGAAGAAAAAACCTGACACTTAGAGTTTTAAGTAATGTATCATAATAAAGAAAACTAAGGGAGCCTAAGTACTAAAAACTAAATATAGAGAAGGAAATCTCAAAACCAGTCACAGAGGAAAAAAAAAAAAAAAAACAGGCAAATATCCTCCAAAGAACAACAAAAATCTCATAGCTTACTTTCTAACAAAAATAATGGAACACAAAAAGAAAGAGAGAGAGAGAGAGAAAGGAAGAAAGAAAGAAAGAAAGAAAGAAAGAAAGAAAGAAAGAAAGAAGAAACCATTGCTTTAAAGTGCCAGAAAAAAACAACTTTCAGACTAAATTTTTGTATGTAGTGAGAATATTTTTCAAAAACGAAGGCACAGTGATGTCAGTAGCAAAAAGAGAAATCTTGAAAGAATTTATCACCTAATGATTATTACCAAGATCTGCTAAAGATAAAGTAAATTCTTCCAGAAGAAGAAAAATGATGCTGAATATATATATATTCATATTCATATATTATATATATGAATATACATACACATAAAATGGCACAGATGTGGTTAAGTGCAAATATAGACTACATGTAGACTACACTAGGTAATGTTACTGTGGGATTATAGATTTGAGTTAGAATTGGAATACATGCCTCTGAAGCACATAAATTAATAGGTGGATAATATACTTAAATGTTCTAATGTTCTTGATTTTGTCAGAAAAGTTATAAATGCTTAAATACTTAAACTTTTCTAAGTTAAGGTTGCAGCATCTTGGCTAACCACTGAAAGAAAAACAAAAGAATATATAATTACTCATAGGTTTTTCCTTGGCGCAGTAGAAAAGCAAGAGCAAAAAGAAAAAGGTTTTTATTAGAGGGTTGCAGTAGAATGTAAGATCCCCTCCGGACAGACAAAAGTGCTGAGAGCTTTTATCTAGTTTGACAAGGGGGGGACTTCAAAGGGCCAGGCAGAGTGACGTTTCGACAGCTGACTGGGGGAATCTTGACGTGACCAAAAAGCGGGAAGTTCAATTTCCGGTTTGGAGAAGAACGCGGAAGTCAGGGTTGAAGGGAGGCGCTGTCCAGCCCATGTTGGGCAGGTGCGACCCTGAGCCTGGAAGTGCTTCCCATGGGTGGAACCCATCAATTACAAGGTCAATTGAGTTGAGTATGGAATTTTAAGGAGTAATTTACTAACGTTAATAGAAGGCAATCAAGAACAAAGAGAAACAAATAATACGAGAAATTTAAATACCAACACTGTATATCTGTAGTCAAATTTCAATGATCTAAATCTCATATCAAATCTAAAGACAGAGAAACTTCTAAAATCAAATAATGGAAAATGTATTTGTTAAAGACACTAACCAAACAAAAATCTATTATAGCCCTATTAATGTACACTGCCATAAGAGACATTAACAAAGAAAGAGTATGAGGAAGTCTTAAAATGTTATTCAAAAACATAAAGGATGACTCTAGGAGAAACATGTTTTTAATTTGTTTATTTTTAACAGATGCCCAAAGATGTTAAACCATGTGATGTTTCAATACATGTGCACATTGTATAATGTTTAAATTAGGGTGAACACAACTCTTTCCTAAATGTTTATCATGTCTTTATGGTGACAACAGTCAAAGGCCTTTCTTCTAGCTTTTTGATATACACAGTACATTATCAGCAACTGTAGTTGCCCGATTGAGCAGATGTCCACACAACTCTCCAGCTGTAAGTTAGTATCTACTGATCGGTCTCTCCCCAGCCTCCCTAGGGCTGCCACCAGTATGGTCTCAACTTCTGAGAGATCAGTTTTTACAATCCATATATACATGAGATTGTACAATCTGTCTGGCTTGCTTTATTTCACATAATGATCTCAAGTTACGTCTACATTGTCACAAATGACAGAATGTCATCCTTTTCATCACTGAAGAGTATTCCATTCTGTATGAATGCTGTATTTTCTTTATCCAGTCATCAGTTGATGGGCGCTTTGTGATGTTGAGTATTTTTAAATTCTTGGTAGCCTTTGCCCATCTTGTTCTGAAAAATGTCTCTAGCCTTATTACTTATGTTTTAATCAGACTATTTTGCTTTTTGCTATTGAAGTTTTTATCTTTGTTCGTTTTTTAGTTCATTGTGTATTCCTGATGTTAACCCCTTGTTAGATGTATAGTTTACTAATATTTTTCGATTCCATGGGTATTCTCTTCACCCTGTTGATTATTTCCTTTTCTTTTCAGTAGCTTCCTAATTTAATGTAATCTCATTCATCTATTTTGCTTTGCTTTCCTACTAAAGAAAGTTGGGCTCTTCCCCCAAAATCTCCTCACCCAATTTAATGTCTTGAAACATGTCTTCTAACAATTTTACAGTTTCAAGCCTTAAATTTTAGATTTGCATCCATTTCAAAGTGAGTTTTGTACCTGGTTAGAGATAGGCGGTCTAGTTTAATTCTTCTTCTTGCAGATATTCAACTTTCCAGCTTCATTTATTGAAAAGAATGTCTTTTCTCCAATGTGTGTTCATAGTACCTGTTTTGGAAATAAGATGGCTATATACACAAGAATTTATTTCAAAACTCTGCATTCCGTTCCATTGCTCTTTGCGTCTGTTTTGATGCCACTGCTGTGCTGTTTTGATAACTAAGCCTTTGCAGCATAGTTTGAAGTTAGGCACAATAATGTCTCCTTCTTTGTTCTTTTCTTCCCAAGATAACTTTGGCTTTTTGGAACTCATATAAATTTTAGTGTTTTTTTTTTAACTTCTGTAAAGGATGTCATTAATATTTGGATAGGGATTGCATTGAATCTGTAGATAATTTTTACTAAATTTGACAGTATCGGTTCTTCCTATTGAGAAACACAGAACATATTTTCCTAATTTTGTGTTCCTGTCCTCAATTGCTAGAAGTGATATTTTTTAGTTTTTGTTAAAGAAGTCCATCATCATTGTGACTGAATGTGCTCCCAGGTTTTTTTATTTCCCTTACTTATTTTAAATTGACTTGCTTTCGTGATTATTATTTCAGATACATCACAATTGACATATAGTAATGGTACAGATTGCTATTCATTGATTTTATATCCTATAACTTTATTGAATTCATTTATTAGTTCAAATAGTTTTTGGTGGAGTCTCTGGGGACTATTTTTTTATGTTTTTTTACACCTTATTTTGGTTGTTAGATGAACTCATGATTCCCTGAAAACTTCTGACATTTACTGGGAGGTGATATTATCTATATATGAAAGGAACTGATGTTTATTTCAGTCTTAAGAATCTGGCTATATTTGTGCCTGTCTTTACAGAAACTCTAAGCAATGTGTTTATTTTACAACTGAACTTTTTTCAGCTTCCACTATTTCAGCATTAGATAGAGACCTAAGTCCAAGTGTGTTGCAAATTGGCTATTGGTGTGTTGTCGCTGTTTCAACACTGGAGGAAAATCCAAGCTAGGCTTGTATCAAATCTGTAATTAGTATACTCTTCATTGTGAACAGTAGGAATATCTAGGAAGGGTGCTCTATCTACACAACCCTCTTCCTGAAGGAGGACAGGCCTGACTGGGTTGCTCACAGTCACCAGTCTGCTAGCAGGCAACGTGTGGCTCTGCCCACACTTGGACAGAATCGTCGTGGAGGATCAGCCCCAGGCTCCTAAGCCATCACTTGGGTGTAATGTCCTCTTTCTCCTACCATCATACAATTGTTCTCTCCATGTTGTGTTGCCTAGGGTTGGGGAAGAAATGCAGTGAGCACTCCAGTGACCACAATGCTGTTATACCCAGATCAGGGCCAGCACTGCCATGGGCTTCCTGCTGCTGTGGTAGACTTGTGTTCCAAGACCATTGCAACCAGTCCATTTTCTGAAACCCTCTTAGATTTCTTTTTTCAGAGTACTGTAATTTTCAATATATAGATCTTTTGCTTCCTTTGTTAGATTGATTCCTAAGTATTTCATTTTTTTGGATGTTATTGTGAACTGTATGGTTTCCCTAATTTCTCTCTCAGTGAGTTTGCTGTTTGTAGATAGGAATATTATTGATTTTTGAGTGTTGACTTTGTATCCAGCTATGAAACTGAATTTGGTTAATAAATCTAGAAGTTTTCTGGTGGAGTTTTTGGGGTCTTCTTTGTAGAGTATCATGTCTTCTACAAACAATGATAATTTAACTTCTTCCTTTCCTATCCTTATTCTGTTTATTTTTCTATCTTGTCTAATTGCTCTAGATAATGTTTCCAGAACTATATTGAATAGGAGTGGGGGTAGTGGACATCCTTTTGCTGCACCTGACTTTAGAATAAAAACTTTCACTTTCAGTTTTTGTCCAATTAATATGATGTGGGCTGTTGGTTTGTCATAGATGGATTTTATCAGATTGTGGTAAAGACCATCTAATCTGATTTTCTCTAGGGTTTTTAACATGAATGAGTTTCGGACTTTAACAAAAGCTTTTTTGTGTCTATTGAGATGATCATGTGATTTTTGCCTTTGACTCTTTTGAAACAGTGTATTATATTTATTGATTTGTGTATGTTGAACTATGCCTGCATTCCTGGGCTGAATCACATTTGATCATGGTGTACAATCTTCTTGATGATGTGCAGCATTCTCTTTGCTAGTATTTTATTGAGGATTTTTGCATCTATGTTTATCAGGGAGATTGGCCTGTAGTTCTTTTCGCTTGACTCTTCCTTTGGTTTTTTATCAGGGTAATACTTGCTTCCAGGAATAAGTTAGGGAAAATTGCTTCTCTTTCAATTTCATTAAAGACTTTGAATTATATTGGTGCTAAATCTTCCCTAAATTTCTTGAAGAATTCAATTTAAATCCATCAGGACCCAGCCAGGTGTGGTGGTGCACACCTTTAATCCCAGCACTCAGGGCACAGAAGTAGGAGGAGCATTGTGAGTTCGAGGCCGGCTTGGGCTACAACATGAGCAAGGCCTGCCTGAACTACATAGTGTGACCCCAAGTTTCCATCATCCTGTTTTGTAAACCTGTAATGTTACTGTTGTGCATTTACTCTAGTCATTTGTTTGTCTCTTTTGCTTTTTGTCTTTCTTATATGTGTCTTTTTCTTTCTCTTAAATTAAAAAAAAAAAAAAAAAAAAAACAGGACTGGGAGTTTGTCTCAGTGGCTTAAGTGCCTATCTGGCAGGTGTGAGATTACAAGTTTGATCCTCGGTGCTGAAAAAAAAAAATATCCATCAGGACCTGGGCTTTTCTTTATCGGTAAGTTTTTAATTATATTTCCAATTTCATTAACTGATATTGAATTCTTCAGAATTTTTATATCCTCTTGATCCATCTTTGATAATTCATGTGTTTATAGGAATCTGTCCATTTCTTCTGCATTTTTCATCTTACAAGAGAAAAGATTTTCAAAGTAGGTATTGATGATCTTCTGAATTTCCACAGGATCTGTAATGATTTCACCTTTTTTTCTTCCTTATTGCATGAATTTGAATTTTTGTTTCCTTTTTTTGATAAGGTTGGCTACAGATTTTTCCATTTTATTTTTTCCTTCAAAGAACCAACTCTTTGATTCATTAATTCTTTATATTGCTGTTTTAGTCTCAATTGTGTTAATTCTGCTCTGATCTTTATAATTTCCTTCCTGCTTTGGGCTTTGGGCCTGACTTGCTCTTCTTTTTCTAGAGCTTGAGGTGCAGCATTAGGTTGTTTATTTGTGCTTCTTCCATTGTTCTGATGTGAGAACTCACTACTATAAACTTCCCTCTCATGACTGCTTCCATTGCGTCTCATAAGTTTGTGTAAATTGTATTTGCATTTTGGTTTGATTGCAGATCTTGTTTAATTTCTTCTTTCATTTCATCTGTGACTCATTGGTTTTTCAGGAAGGTGTTATTTAATTTCCATGTGTTTATGAAGTTTTTGTGATTTCTTTTGTGATAAATTTTCAATTTCATTACACTATATGGAATAATATAATAAAATATGCCTGGGATAATTTCAATTCTTTGCATTTGCTTAAGAATTTTCTATTGGTTAGTATCTGGTCTATGTTAGAGAACATCCTTTGTGCAGCTGAGAAGAATGTGTATTCTGATGTTGTTGGGTACTGTTGTAAGTGTCTAAGTCCATTTGTTCACAGGTTTTGCTCAGTTCTGTTATTTCTTTGCTGATTATTTGTGTAGTTGATTGATCTCTTTGTGACAGTGTGGTATTAAGGTCCCCCATTACATTTGTTGTATTGTTTATTTGATTTTTCATGTCTATTAATATTTGTTTTATATAGTTTTGTGCTCCCGTATTTGGTGCATGCATCTTTGTGTTTGTTATCTCTTCTTCTTGAAGTTTTACCCTGTCAAGTGTGTAATGATCTTCTCTATCTCTTTTGATCATTCTTGGTTTGAAGTTCACATTGTCTGCAAACACAATAGCTACCTCTGCTTTTTTCTGGGTTCCTATTGTGTGGAGGATTGTTCTCCATCCTTTGAGTTCATACTTTCAGTCTATGAATTGCCTTTTGAGTTAATTGTTTCTTGTATACAACATATTGTTGGATTTCGTTCCTTGATCCACTCTCCCAGTATGCTTGTTTTGAAAGGTAAATAGAGTCCATTTACCTTAATGGTTATAGCTGATATGTTCTGGCTTATTTTTGTCACCTTATCTTCCTGCTGTTGGTCCCCTACTTTTCCCCCTCTGTATAATTGCTTGCCCTACTTGGTGGTTGCTTTCTGTTGCTGTTCATGGAATTATGGTCATTTTTGTCTCTTTCTCTAATATCTTTCAGTACCTTTTGTAGTGCTGGTTTGGGTGGTCATGAATTTCTTCCATATTTCTCTGTATGGAAGTATCTTATTTCTCCATTAATTTTGAAAGATATTTTTGTAGAGTACATCAATCTGGTTTGGAAGTTATTTTCTTTCAGGACTTGAAATACTTTACTCCAAATTCTTCTTGATTTGATGGTTTGTGTTGAGAAGTCTGTCATGATTCTGGTAGTTTCCTTTATGGGTGATCTGTTTCTTTTCTCTAACAGCTTTTAGTATTCTAATCTTGTGCTGAATTTCTGTAATCTTGATTATTATATGTCTGGGTGTAGATTTATTTTTGATATGGCTATTAAACTTTATATGCCTCACTTGTATGTGTGTCAGATTCTTTTCCCATGCTTGGAAAATTTTCTTCTATTACTTTTCTTTTCTTTTTTTTGTTTTGCAGCACTGGGGATTGAACTCACAACCTCGCACCTGCCAGGGCAGGCGCTTAAGCCACTGAGCCAATCTCCCAGCCCTAGTTTTTTGAGGCAGGGTCGCCCTATGTAGCTCAGGCCTGCCTTGCGCTCATGTTGTAGCCCAAGCCAGCCTCGAACTCACGCTTCTCCTACCTCAGCCTCCCGAGTGCTGGGATTAAAGGCATGTGCCACCACGCCCGGCTTCTATTACTTTTCTAAATAGTCTTTTTTTATCATTTGTGTTGACTCCTGCTTTTTTCATTTACCCTTATCATTCATATATTGTTTTTCTTTGCATTATTTTGCAGCTGTTGAATTGTTATGTGTTGGCTACTTGTTATTTTTAAGTGATCTTTCCTTTCATGATCACTAGCTGCAATCTTGTCTTCAAGGTCTGAAAGTATATCTTCAATTTCATTCAAGTGGTTTTGCCAGCTTTCAATGGAATTTTTGATTTGTTGCATATCTCTTTGAATCTGTTTCTTTCATTCTAATTCTTTCCTATATTGTTCATTCAAATTCTGCATCTTTTTCCTATGCTCCTTTTTTATCTCTGTTTTCTTTAGATATGCTCAGCATTTCTTTCATTATAGTTGTGATTTCTTTTTTACCTGAGATATTATTTCTAATCTAATTTTCTTCATAGCCTCATGGGGTTGTTTCTTTACTTCAGTACCTATAATTTCAGAAATTTCAGGAGGAGACTTTCAATTTATTCTATATCAATGTCTCCTGGACCTATTCTGGGTGAGCTGGAGGTGTGAGATTTCATTTTGCTCCTTTGTCTTGACATTTTCTATTTCAAAAAAATTTTATTTTGTTTTCTGTGATGATTCTTGTTAGTTTTGGTGGCAGGTAACAGTATCACTAGTATCAATGCCTCTCTAGGAAAAGTTTGTTCTTCAGGGATATCTCTTGTGTGTAGGAGAGTATTGGGTAGTGTCAATCCCTAGATCCTGCCTTCTCAGTTAACTGAGAGTGTAATTTTGGTTTTTGTTTACCTCAGTATCCAGTCTTTTGGTACAGGGCTGTGATGAGGTTATTATTCCTGAATTTTCCAACTGTGTTATAGAAGGGAGAACAACCAAGTACAACAGATATGACATCCTAGCTACAGCCGTACAGTTACTAATAATGATAACAGCAAGCACAATTTAGAAATTGACAGACTGTGCTAACTATTGATTTTGTATTTTAGATCACAGGAGCAAAGTCTATAGTTATGTAACAGAACCAATCATAAATTAGGGGCTTGTATGCAAAGTATTTCCCCTTGTTAGCGTGAATTTACCATGGGTTCATCCAAAAGAGCCTGTTGCTGAATACTGGGTACTTCCCACCGTATGGCCGCCCATACGGTAGTGTAGTGGAATGGGCCAGGCATCTGGGTTCCTCCAGGCTGAGGGTCCCAGGATGCAGAGAGGCAATGGGCTGAATTTCTCTCCTCCCACATGGCTCATCACAGCTACCAGGATGGTGGAGACATGATGGGTAGGATTTCTTGCCTCCTTGTGGCTCACAAAGTTTTCCCCTAATGACAGAGAGGCGGTAGGTGAGGCTTCTCCCCTCCTGTGTGGCTCATGGAGGTTTCCCCAGTGGCAGAGAGGTGTTGGACATGTGTCTTTTATTACTGTACTAAAACCAAGTCTAGGCTTCCTTAGCTCTTGAGAAAGTGTTTGGTTTGCAAAACTTGGTGTGCATGTGGGTATGAGGCAGACGATATGAGCTGCCAACCTGCTCCACCTCTCAGAAAGATACTCTAACGCATATATGTCACTAATAACCTAAAAACAACAATTAAAAAGAAGTAGGAGACCCAAGAGATTTTGACATTTATTTCTTAGTATCTAACAGAGAAACAAAAAAAAAATTGTAAATTATTAGAAAACATGAACATGACTATGAATGTCAACTCATTTGCCAATTTATGAAGTGTTAAACCCAAGAAGGCACAGTGTAGATGATTTACACACAGACATGGGTACTTACCAAACAGAACCTCATACACAGACAAATAAACCTCAGGATTGTTCTCTAACCCAAGAAGAATGGAGCCAAAAAAAGTTAATGAAAGGATATCCAGGAAATTCTCATATGCTTGTGTATTAGACTGTATATTTTAAATAACCCACTGGTTAAACAACATGAGGGACACTATAAAATATTTTCATGGAATCGAGCAATGGCTTTGGTTTCAAAATGCATTCAAGGGATAAAAGCAATCTTGGAAGAAATGTAGCCAAAATGTTGAGAAGTTTCCTAACACCATATACTAAACATGGCACAAAAAGAAAGAAAATACTGAATTGCTTGTTTCACTAAAGAATTTTAAATTGTCCTCAAAATGTTTCTGCAAATAAAGCATAAGCACCAGATGGTTGCCTTTGATGTTCTTTTGAAATTTAAAAATTAAAAAACGAGAGAGAAAGCGAAAAAGAGAGACAGAGACAGAGACAGAGACAGAGAAATTTCCCTACTTATTTTATGTGGATGGCCCATACTTGATATCAATAACTGAAAAGAACTTAACAAGAAGCAAAAATTTAACACAAATACCTTATCGTTAATACAAATTCAACCTCAAATCTTCATAAACTGAATTTTTAAACATATAAAATATGAACAGTTTGAATTATTTTATGAGTGCTAGTTTGGTTTGATACTTTAAAAATAATGATATTAATACAATTCATCTTGTTACCAAAAAAAAAAAAAAAAGAGAGAAAAAAATGAAATCATTCTAACTTAGGCCATGAAGATTTTATCTATTTCAACATCTATGATTAAAAACTTATCAAACTATAGGAAAAAATAGGGAATTGCATAGTCTGACAAAGAGTTCTTATAAAAGATGTTTCGCCAAATGGGGAATATGGAAATGCATCCCCTGAAGAGAGCGAGGAAGCCAGGATCACTTGGTATCACCGTTTCCATTGCATACTGTACTGGAGGTAGCAGAGAGAGCTGAAGGGCAAGTAATAAAAATGATAGCTAGACACATGAGGCACTCTTAATCCCAAATGTCAGCCAAGAGTTGATTTCAGCTAATCCCAACTGAGCCTAGCAGAACTATAGCCTACCTGTGCACCTGTGAGAGGGAAATAAATGCTTATTGTGGTAAACCACTGAGTTTTGCATTGTTTTTACGTAGTCTTCTTTCAAGTGAAACATGAACAATGCAGCTTTCAAAGATTTAGTGAATCTGTGGTTAATTCGTGATTTGAACCTGTAAATTCGTGAAGGTGCAGCAGACCGTGAAAAGACTGATAAATCAAAAATAATGCTGGACAGTAATATGAAATTATATTTAAGTGAATTAATTTTCTATTGTATGCCATTGTTCTATAGTTTTTCACAAGATGTGGGTGCACTGAGGCATAGAAATATATATGAGATTGGGGGAGAAACATTGTTCTTTAATAAAATAATGCAACACTGCCTTACCCCCATGAATGACAAAAACATTGTCAGGGTCTTATGAGCTTTGGTGACATTTCTGACTGGATTCTGTCTTGGGCTAAGGATGAATGGTGATTGTAGTCAAGCATGTGGAAAGCCTGAGAAGAGATATAGGCATTTGGAGCCGTGCCTTGCTTTGGAAGTGTCTGGGACACTGTAATTCTCAATATGCACACGTATTAGCTACTCTGCTCTCACCTTTACAAGACTTTACCAAGTCTTTCCCTATTATGCTTCTTGCCACCAAGAGCCGATGGTGTGACATGCCAGTTCCTTCCAGCTGGGAGATCCTCTGCATCCTATCCAGCAGAACTGCTGTGCAGATACGTTTTTACTACCTTCTCCTCTCAGTGCTGCCAGCAGCAAACAATGTAGTGAATGCAATCTAGGCCTGCACATAGGAGTCCCTTAGCATTTTGCAAGGCCAAAATGCAGATGGCGCTATTTTTAATGTAAAAGCACTGCCACATGCTGAAAAACAAACAAACAAAAAAAGAGAGACTTGTTTCTCTAAGAAGATAACATAAATAAATATACTCCTTAAAATTATTTTTCTTCATGTCAACTTATAAATTTTGTTTTAAAGTATTCTCTTAATTGTGCCTTCCTATACTCTCATAGTATATATTATCACACGATAAAATACTATTTTGTCTTACAAATGTGAACATCACTACCATTTGTTTTTGTTTTGTTTTGTTTTGTTTTTGGTACCAGGGATCACTACAGTTTATTGTGCAAATAGGAGCACATCTACAATAGAAATTCCTAATAAGATATCAGCTGAAAAACTAAAACTATAATATTCTATGGCTAATATCTGTACCAGATAATCCTTTCTGTCTCCTTAAATGCAAAGCTACCTTATGCTGCTTAAAACATATAAGTATGTGAATGTTTTTCACATCTTTAAACATCAGAAATCTCGTAAATCCAAATTTATCATTTGCAGTTGAAATGATTATGGCAACATTCATCCAATCATAATAACCAATCACAGCATGCTCTTTGTAATCTTTTGGCTCTATATTTTACTCAGAAAATGGAATTAGGCTGATTTGATTGTTTTTGAATTTAAATTGTTCAATCAAATACAATTATGGTGTATTTTTTTTCCAGTTAAAATTTTTTTATTTTAAGGTACTTGTAATACGCACGTGCAGCTGTAGAGTCTATGGAAAGGGCTCGCCTCCACTCTGACCTGCCTGCCCCGGGGAACAAGCTTGAAGCACCACGGCACACGGTCACAACAGGACATCAGCACTGTCAGGACACAGAGCGGCTGTCTCACCACACAGCTCCCCCTCGCGACTTTTCACAGCCACAGCTGCTTTCACGCACTTTCTCCCTCTAACGCCTGGATAAAGCCGGTGTATTTTCTATTTCCATATTTTTGCCACTTAAAGAAGGTTATAGATGTGGATTCCGTGCCATTGCTCTTTGAGGTCAGCCTTTTCCATTCATCTCTATCCAATGGAGTTTCGCACGTGCAGACCCTGTCTCTGGTGCGGCAGCGCGAGGTTTGAGGGAGGGGATCTTCCTCCACAGCATGCATAACCACTCAGAAACTGAGTGACAGCTGGACTTTTATGAGTTTAGGACATCACGGTTAAGGCTGTGAAAAAATATTCCACAGATGACTTTTGTGCAAACATGAGTCTTCATTTCCCTGAGATAAATATTTGAGATTACAAATGCTGGCTTGTATAGTAATTTCATGCTTAAAATAAATTGCGCTACCATCTTCCAGAATGAAACAAACCAGCCTTCCATCTTGAGAGTAACCCCAACATGATCATGGTGGACCGTCCTGGTTTTGGTATTACAGTAATACTAACTTCCAAAAATGAGTGGAAAATTTGTCTCTGCTATTTTCTGAAAAATATTGTGTAAAATTTGTCTAAGTTCATTTTAGACATTTGACAGAATTCTCAGTGAAGCCATCAGTCTGCATTTTTTGATAGTTTAAAAATTACAAATTCAACTTCCTTAACAATTATAAGCAATTAAAAATATTTATTTCATAATGACGAGTTATGATAGTTCGTCTTTAAAAGCCTGTATCAGCTAAGTCATCAATGTCATATGTGCTGAGTTGTTTGTGGCTCCTTACAGTTTTGTTGTCTACAAAGTCTGTAAGTGGTACCCTCCTCTTTTGTTGCAAGTATTGGAAACTCGAGTCTTTTTTTCTTCTTTTGCACCTTATTAGAAGTTTGTCAGTTTTACCATCATCTTCAGAAGATCAGTTTTCTGCTTCGTTGGCTTTTCTCTATCCTATTCACATTTTCAGTTATGTTGATTTCTGTCTTTTAGTT
Source organism: Dasyprocta punctata (assembly GCA_004363535.1). Classification (NCBI taxonomy): domain Eukaryota; kingdom Metazoa; phylum Chordata; class Mammalia; order Rodentia; family Dasyproctidae; genus Dasyprocta; species Dasyprocta punctata. The sequence continues at coordinate 13,204 of RJWM01025673.1, read as the reverse complement.
TAATACTTCCTTCCTTCTACTGGATTTTAGTTCACTTTGTACTTCAATTTCTACGTTCTTGATGCAGGAGCTTAGATTGTTGACTTGAACCTATTATTGTTATTATTATTATTATTATTATTATTATTATTTTCTTTTTTGAGACAGGGTCTTGCCAGGTAGTTCAGGCTGGCCTTGAACTTACTATGCAGTCTGGGCTGATCTTGAACTCACAATGTTCCACCTCAGCCTTCCTGAGTGGTGGAATTACAGATGTGCACCATCTCCTCTTTTCTTTCTAATATACTCCTCTTTGCTACTCCTCTTTTCTTTCTACTCCTCTTTTCTTTCTAATATATTAACTTAGTGTTGTAAATTTCTTTCTCCACATAGCTCTAGCTCAATCTCACAAATTTCAAAATGTTGTGTATCCACTGGATCCACAGGTTACTTAGCAGTGTGTCATTTACTTTCATTTTTTTTTTTTTTTTTTTTTTTTTTTTTTTTTTTTTTTTTTTTTTTTTTTTTTTTTTTGTGCAGCACCGGGATTGAACTCACAACCTTGCACCTGTCAGACAGGCGCTTAAGGCAATGAGCCGAACTCCCAGCCCTGGTTTTTTTGAGGCAGGGTCGCACTGTGTAGCTCAGGCCGGCCTTGTGCTCGCGTTGTAGCCCAAGCCGGCCTCGAACTCACAACGCTCCTCCTACCTCAGCCTCCCGAGTGTTGGGATTAAAGGCGTGCGCCACCATGCCCGGCTTGTCATTTACTTTCTATTTGGGGATTTCATGCTATCTTTTTATATTGATTTCTACTTTAATTTCATCAGGGAACACATTTCATGAGCTCAAGTCTTTAAAGTTTGTTGAAGTTTGCTTTATGCTCCAACATGTGGTTTATCTTTACACATGTTCTGTAGCCACTTACACATACTGCATAGTCTCTATTTGGCAGAATGTTCTATAAATGTCCATTAGATCACATTGATTAATAGTACTGTTGAACTATCCTGTAACTATCCCGTATCCCTTTTTTTTAATTTTTTTTTTAATTTTAAAGGTAGTAAAATCCAACAAAACACAGCAGAGCAAAGTCAATCAAAACACAGCAGTAGAACTGGTACAGAACTTCAAAGAAAGATACTATGAAAACAATAGCTACTATAGTATATCTTGTTATATAGTTGACCATTCCATCGGGCATAGTAAAACCAAGCCCAAAACAAAAGACAATAAAACCAATCAAAACAGAATACAAAGAAAAGCAAAAAAAAAAAATTAATTAGAATAAAGCAAAACAATGAGAACAATATTGGGCCTTGAAGACAAGACAGAAGAGAATCCCCCATATTTGCTACATTGCATACTGTCATCTTCCCAAGAGGTGATCAGACTGCTGGCCTCAGGCCTGCAAAATCAACCAAACAATACAAGCATTTAGCTGCTTTATGTACCTTAGTTGCTATCAACTTAGCCAGTCCACTGAACCAGTAGGATGCTTACAGGAGGCGGGGGATGTCCTTGACTCTTAGCCTACGTGCCCTTAGGCATATGGGAGGCACATCTTTCTCTTCCTGAGTCCGCGCCAGTTGCACACACACCAGAAGGGCAGTCTACTTGTCTTCTGGTTGGAGTCTCCCTGCATATCATGGCGGGTTCTCAGGAGGCACATCTCTTTCCCTTCCTGGGGTCTGCACAAGTTGCCTACCCCATATCTTTCTTAATTTGAATATAGCATTTCCATCCCCAATAAGATACAGGTGTTGAAGTTTGATAATTATGGATTTGCTTATTTGTTCTTTAAATCCTATGAATTTTTGTTTCACAAATTTGGCAATTCTGTCATTTGGTGCATACTCATTTAAGATTTCTATGTCACCTTGATAGATCAACTCTCTTTACAAAATGCCTTTATCTAGTAATATTCTTTAGGGTGGAAACATAAATTCCATATGAATGCTAACCAAATGACCCAAGAGTAGCTATAATTAAATAAAAAAAGATTATAAGTCAAAACCATCATGAAAGATAAAGTTATTAGGTAATGATAAAATAGTGATTTCAGTAAGAGGATATATATATATATATACACACACACACACACATATACATTCAACATTGAAGTACCTAAATACACAAAGCAAACCCTGACAGATCTAAAGAAACAGACAGCAATACAATAATAGCAGGAGACTTCGGTACCCCTGTGTGAATAATCGACCTATCATTCAGACAGAAAATCAATAAGGAAACATTAGACTTGAACAATGCTATTGAATAAATGAGCCTCACAGATATCATATATATAAAGCTTTACACTCTGCAGCAGAAGAATACACATCCCTCTCAAGCACATGGAGAATGTACTCCAGGATCAATCATATCGTAAGTGATAAACAAGCCTTTACACATTTTAGAAGACTGAAATCATTGCAAATGTCTTCTCCAACTACACTGGAGTAAAATAAGAAAACAATAACACACACACACACACACACACATATATATACCTAAAGACTTCATGCATATACATACACAGTTTTAAAACTAATAAATTTGTCAAAGTTACAGATATAAAAACAAATGTACGTAAGCCAGGTGTACTTTTTATACAATGTGTTACCCTAAAGGATTTTTTTTGCAATACTGGGGATTGAACCCATTGCCTTCACACTGAGCTGCCTCTCCATCCCCTTGCTTATTGTTTATTTTGAGGCAAAGTCTTGCTAAATCCCCAAATTATCCATCCTGGGCTCAAATTTAAGATTCTCCTGCCTCAATCACCCAGAATGTTGTACAAGCATGCACTTTTTTGGTGGGCCCTTTTGTTAACAATGTTGTGTTCACCTATAGAAAATCTTCTTCTGTTGTTTTTCGGATTAATCTTTCTGTATCTTTTACTCATTTATCAGAAAGATATTAAATATCCTTATCAATTCTCCATGTCTCTTAACTTTATGCATACATTACTAGTAATTGAACACAGGGTCTTCACGCTGAGCTACTGTGCATCTCTAGTACTTTTTGAAATTTTTTATTTTGATACAGGGTATCACTAAATTACAAATGATCTGGGCTGGTCTCTGACTTGGGCACTGCCAGATCTGACTTTTTTAAAACTTTTATCTCATATTTTCACTCTTTGTTCATCATTCGTGCACACACACACAAACACACACACCATACATCATTGCCTTCTATTTCTATCACAAATCTGTTAGTTTGTGCAGTTCTTTTTTTGAGTTCTTTATCTGAGCAGTTGATCAAATATCTGTGCTTTTGCCACTATCATGCTATCTTGATTACTATAGGTTCATAGTCAGTTTCAATATTAGATTTTGTCAGTCCTCCAATTTGTTGTTTTTTCAAATTATTTTGACTACTTTGTTTTTTATCATTTCCACATGCTAGAATCAGCTAGCCAATGTCTATTTTGAACACAGAATGAGTTTTTATTGGGACTGAATTTTAGTGGAATTTGATCTGTCGATAAAATTGGTGAGAATTGGAACATCCACAACACCACATCTGCCTTTTTAGAGATATTCTCCTGGATGTCTTCAATACTGTGAAGCATTTGTGTTAATATATTTGAGATTCTGAGGCAGCCAAAGTTATTTAAAAGTAATTCTACTAAAAATGTAGGGGCCAAGCTACATAATTAGATAAAAGTGAGTTATAAATCAAAAAGTAATGAAATAGATGTCCTCCTAGCTCAGGAAGTTTCCAAAACATATTTTGCAATGGAAACATTATGATAAAAGCTTCCCAAGGTGGCCACACTAATTTTAGAAATTGCATTACCTGCTAAGAGATTATATTTCATATATTTTCTAGTTGCACGCACATTAGCCATTTCCCGCTTTTCTGGTAAAGTGTAAGTATTTCAACAATGAAGACCTCATACCGCTGTTAGCTCTCAGGAGCCACTGCCACAAGTCTGTGTGTTCGGTAGTGCACACCACTATAAGAGAAGTGAATTCACACCTGGCTGTGAATGTAACTCCAAATCAAAATATTGAAATTTCCTCTTCATTTCTTGATCTTTTCAGGCAAGTAACCCCCTCATTACAGGCTTAGGGTCTGTAGTGATGACACATATTGCACAATTTTTTGAACTTGGGTTTCAGATACACTAGATGAATAAATACATCTGTCTATTTTATGGACTCCTCAAATCCATTCTGAAGATGTGAAACTTATCTTCATAAGCAAGTGCCCTCACACAGGGAAGTGAACTTTTGCCCACCCATCCCCTACAACTCTACGTAGGATGCGTTTTAAGAGATGAAACTCTACAAAAGAAAAAGATAGCATGTCTTCCGTTTTATCTTCTTTACTTTTATAATGTAATTTATAACACAAAAATAAATATGAGATGTCCCTGCAGGAAGAGCCTCTGCCTGAATGCATATGACATAGTGTCGCAGGATTTCGCGGTACCTGCTTGCCCTGTTAGACCTGATGCTATTTTCATGTCACATCCTTCCCTGTATTCTGTGGTTGTGTTTGTGTATGAGCTACACATGCTATCCCTCTGCTGTGTCCATTACGGGAAGATGAGAAATAATAGCGAGCACACATTAACTTTGTCTGGACGCAGTGACTTGAAGATTCATTTTTATGTGACAGGCAAGTGCTAAGCTTCTGAAATGAGGTGGGCACAAACCTCATTCATTTGATAATTGAAGCTTTGCATTTCGGAGGCCGCGTAAATAAACTTCGTTTTCTTTCATTTTGATCTAATAGTCTCAGTTAATAAGAAGAAAGAAAATAGTGTCCGTGATTTCCTCCTCTCCAGACCTGTGATAAAAAATAATTTTCTCTTTAAACAAGTGTGATTTTGTTTGGATTCGTGCATTTCAGTGAGATAAATCTTGATGAGTGGGAAGTATACGGAAGTAGGGAAAGGTCAAATATGGAAACTGGCGTTTATTTAGTGCGTCTTTACTGCTAGGCATTATGCCAGGCACCTCAAGCAATCGCTTTTCACCTTTTTCTTAAAGTCAGTTGAAGAGTGAATGAACACATCGGCGGCCCAGGCTTCCCCGGCCAGCGAATGAATGAGGCTCATTGCCACAGCCCCCCGCCCCCGGTATCCTCTCCCTGCCGCGCTTACTTCGTGTCTAAGCCCTTCGCGAGCTGCGGTGTCTGTGGGTGCTGCAGCTTGACTGCTTCATGACGCGCCCAGACACTGGGCAAGACATTATTTCCGGGTGCGTCTGTGAAGTGCTCCGAGGGAGTTTACCCTCTGGATTGGCTGCCTCGAGAGAGCAGATCGCCTTCCCTTATGTGAGTGGGCGCCATGCAGTCAGCGGAGGGCCGGATTGGACCAGAAGGCTGAGGGAGTGGGGATTCGCTTTTGTGACCAAGGATGGTCTCTCGCATCTTTGGTTCTCAGGCCGCGGGTTCTCAGGGCCCAAGATTATCTCCGGCTTACGCGTGGCAGGTCAGGCCGCTTCTCCATCTGTGATCACAGGAGTCAGTTTCTCCGCCGATGCACACGCACCTGTGTGTTTGAGTGTGTGTGTGTGTCTATGTATCATGCTGTTCTCTCCATGTATGGTATATGTATATATGCATACATCTCTATACACACATATATTTATGCATGTTCTATCCTTTGATATGTATATTTTATAGGTTCTCTATGGAACCTAACACTGTGGTTCTGTAACTGACCACAGATATTTCCAAATTTAAACTAGCTATAATAACCTTTACTCAGTTCTTACATCAATCAAAACTCAAACAAAATTTGTACATTTTAAAAAGGTCAACTTAGCCAGGGGTGATAGCGTGTGCCTGTAATCTCAGCACTCAGGAGGCTGAGGCAGGAGGATTGCTGTGAGCTCAAGGCCAGCTGGTGCTACATAACAAGGATCTGTCTCAAAATAAATAAAATAAAATAATGGTAAACTTATCTATAATTGATAACTTTGTAACCATTTTCAGGAAAGGGTGTTTAGTGGAATACTTGAATGCTTTATATTCTTAAATTTAAGAAGTAGCTGCAAACCTGTGAACACTTCCCCCTGGAAGGGGAGACAAAGGGGTGTTGTTGCAGGCTTGGAGCAGCTAAAGAGGTCAAGGACTAAGGCAATGAGCCGTCAGTTCCCAGAAGCTCAGTTCCGCCTTCCATAGGGACAAGGTTGGTACAGACTGCTTCCGAGAGGAAGGGTACTCAAAACTTGGCTGTTGCAGATCTGGGGTGTGAGAGAGGGAGGGGTAACAGAGTGATGAAGAGACAATGGCAGGTCATCATCCTTCAGGAAGCTGACCTCAACTTTCCAGGGTCCTGGTTAGGCAGTGCAGAAACTTCTAGCAGGTCTGATGCAGGAGTCTCAAGTAAGGTTCTACCATAAAGCTCAGCTCGGTAAAGGTGTGAACATCGTGGTGCTTTCCAAAATGTGGTGAGAGGAAGGATGGGCTCTCAGAGGGCAAACAGCAAGGGCGCTCGCTCTGGAGGTTTCCAAGTGTCTGCTCAAGGCATCGGACCACCGATGTGACTATGGGAAATTACTTTTCTCGTTCAACCTTATTGCCTGCAAAATGCACAATCCCGAGGACTGAGGTTTTAACCTTAGCAGCACACAGTGTGTCCTCGGTGGATGTTTACCATTAATCACATCGACCTTTATTGTTGCACACAGTGAGTATGCGACCTGTGCAGCAGACAGATTCCATCAGAGACCTCCGGGTCCTCTGACTTCTGGTCCTGCCTGGGCTCTGCCCTGCTCTAGGCAGTGCCGAAAACTTCTGCAGAATTGAAGTGGGAACACCACACCATGGTGGGAAATGCAAGGCTGCTGACAAGCGTAGCAGAACGCTGTGCTGGTCTCCTTTGGCCGGGCCTCCCCCTGGGTCATGCACCTCCTCTCTGGGCCTTCAAAGCTCAGTGATGGTAGCCACATGTCCTCCACATCCACAAACTAGGTTTCAGTGCAGGGAGAAAAGGCAGGAAAATGAGGGATTATCAGGGACACGTCTTCAGGTCAGTCTCGCTACTTGGATTCCTGTGATTATTAGTCGAAGTTTGAAGTTGCTGTCATTAGTCAAATTTGCAACAAAAGGAACAAGGTAATACATACATCTTTGAAATACCATTCTGAAAACAATGTGCAATCTAGATGTTATGTATAGAAAATCCCTTGGGGTAGAAAGGAGAAAGGCAGTGTTTATTTATAGTCCTTATATTATGTGATCCTCAAAAAGCAGAAAATTGGGTATTTTATGGAATTCATGTTGAGAAATAGGGTACCATCTAAAGCACATAGTAAACAAATGCCTTTATAAGTATTCAAACGCAGACTTATTATTTCTAAAATAACTTTAAAAATGTACAAGTGGGAATTACTCGTCACAGAAAAATAACTTTAAAATAAAAAAGAAAATGAAATAAGACTAACGTGTAGAGACAATTATTTTAACACATTAATGTGTAGCTGCTGACTTTCTACTACACATACATATTTTAAAAATATACTTTACATAGGTTTCTGAAACCTATTTCTTTACCTAATATTATGTGCTAACATAACAAAATGCATTTTAAGTGTCATTTACAGTATCTACAGGATAGTCTCATTTTGGTTAATTGACTTTCCATGTTTTTTATCTCACTATAAATAATATTTTGGTTCCATTTCACTTCTGTTTCAACAATTTACTCTGTGGAAATAAGTGCAGACAGAAGACAAAGAGAAAGGTAGCATGACACTAACATATTAGCGCTCACTTGTCTTCCATAGCATGCCAGTTTCATATTAATATTGTTTTAAGCCAATACCAAACCCATTTTTCTCTCTGTCCGCTGCTACATTGGTGGCTGGGCCTGCAACATGGGAGCTTCTGAGGGCACACTTATGATCCAAGCCATAACATTCTGCCATGAATCCCAAAGTTCTGTGTTTACCTTAGGTAAGAGTGAAAAGAAAGATGAATAGACAAAACATTTCAGGCTAGTGAAACACTCTGTGAGATGCTACAACGGCAGCTCTACATCATTTAAACATTTTTCCAAGCTCATAGGCCCCGTGATGCTGAGTGTGCATGGGATGTCAGCTATGAACTCTGGGTAATAATAATGTGTCAGTATAGGGGTCGTCAGTTGTAACCAGGGTATCACTTTGGTAGGGAATGTTATTCAGAGATCTCGCATGTGTGGGGTATTATGGAAAATCTCTGTACTTCCTGCACATTTTTTTCTAGACCCAGAAGTTCTTAAGGAAATAATCTATTAAAAATTATAGAGATTCAGCATTAGCAGCTCTCAGATGCGACTCTAACATCAACATTTTAACAGGCATTCAAATGTCACTGACATACCGGGTGTGGTGGAATGAAAACAGATGGTCAATTTAAACACCAGGTGAACTGAATCAGTGTGGTGCTGAGTGTAGCTAGCCCACCTGAGGACTGTCGCCAGCATAAAAAGAAGACCTGGAAAGGAGGTTGTTGTTTGGTGCTGCTGGTCCTCCTGTTGCGGTGGTGGGTTCTCCAAGAGGAGCTTTTGCTGAGCTTCATTCCTGATATGAACTTGGTTGTTCTCATCATCAAAGGAGCTCAAGACCTTGTTGCTGAGAATGGCTGCAGTTCACTTTGGGGGAGGTCTGATGCTTACTTTGAGCATTGTTTCCTGGCTCCAGAGGAGATTTGTGCTGTTCAATCTCCAGAAGAAGCTTGCCATGCTGACTTCCTGATATGAACTCAAGTGTTCTCATCATCGGGGGGGCTCAAGACCTCATTGTTGCTAAGGGTAACTGTGGTACTTTTCAGGGGCTCCCTGGTCCTTATTTTACCTCTTCACTCCAGTGCAAAACCCTCAGCCTGCTGGCACAGATCTTTCATCCTACTGGCACAGACTTTCTAGCTTCCACCACTGACCTTTGGGCCTTCCCATTGACCATCTCTGAAATAGGCTCACATGAGTCATTTTGGTGGGCTCTAGGCCTCCAGCTGGATTTGCAGGGGGCAGTGTCATGGGCTTTAGGTCCTCAGTTGAACTCATGCAAGATGTTGCCATGGGATCCAGGCCCTTGGCTGGATTCTCTAGGTCTTTAGTGTGTGGACAGATCTCCTGCACTTTTTTTGTATTTGACTCCTTGGGTGACCATTATAAATAATACTATAAATTCTGTGTCATGTATGTAATTGTTTTCCTTGCAAAATTCTGACTACAACACCGGGCCTGTGCATTATGCTTAGAGACACAACTAAGCTATGGTCCTAATGAAGTTAATAGGAGTATTTTCAGAATAGGAGTATTTTCCTCATTTTATGATATTTCTGAGCTTTCTCAATTAACCACATCATCACCAGGTAAAACAATGTCCAATGGTACAAACCATGGGACAGCAACTGTGGTGGCCAGAAGACAGGAAGACACTGGAGTCTAGTAGAAAATCGGATTGAACTACCACTGCAAATTGAGGGTAAAACATGAACAACACATGACTAAGGTATTGGTGTGTTGTCTCTGAAGACTCACAGCTATGAAACCATAGTAAAGATTCTTTAAATCATACAATTTAAGGTTCCTGAAAACTCAGTAGGGTTCTTTTTTTATGTACATTACCTTCATGCTGCTTCTCAAATCATATTTCATAGAGTCTACATATTTTTCAAGTTGACTTTGATTATTGTATCTTGTTAGCATTAAACGAAGTTAGATGAAGCTTAAAAAGCAGCGTGTTTTTATCTCCTAGACACTACAATCTGGGAAGATAATAGATGAGAATGAATGCAATGAAATATGTGACATAAAATTACTGGTCTTCCTTTATATGTTGTTTCCCACTCGCATTCATTATAATAAAATTTATTATCTATTTACTTTAAAATATTCCCTATCTTTGCAACTACGTACTTTACAGCCAGATAAACAGTGAATACACAAGAGAACTCTGAGTATAAATCCCTTTGTTTTGAGTGACAGTTTGCTTTTTTTTTTTGGTAGCACTTACTTAAATAATACAGCGTTATCTGTCCTAGCAGAATCTTTCTTATAGCTGTTTTCTATTTCATGTGAGAAAATTTGCAAGCTGAATGCTACATTAACATATTCATTTAACAAGGCCGTGAGCTGATGTGTAAAGGACTGTCTGGCCCTTCTCTTTCAAATATTTAAATAGGAAATTTTTCTATTCAAATTGCAACTCTCAGATGTTTTGGGGAAATGGCATCATGCTACAATTTAAGAGTAGTTTGGGTGAAGGGTTAATATGGCTTCGTCACCTTCCTTTCTCCTGGTAATGCAAGCCAGACTCTGCAGCTAAACATATTGAATTACTCTGAGTCCATTTTTTTTTTTCGGTAGAGAAAATAAGAGTGGCATTATGATGATTTGGAGCTACAAAGCAAATAATGGCCATCTTGTAGAGTCCTGCTCTGTAACACTTGACTTTCAGGTGTAACCATTCCATAAAAGTCCTATTTACTTTTTCTTTAATTTACAATCATTACAAATTTCATAAGGGTTTTGCAGTAACACTAGACATCACATCATGCCGGGGAGGAATTAGAAGTTTATTGCAGCCTGAACTGACAGCCAGCTCATAAAAATGAGTGACATTCTATATCATAACATCTCATAGGCTGTTTCGAATGTTAATAGCTTCCTTCATCTTTCTTTAACATAATGAGGCAGACAGCACAACAGTATTCAACACAAAATGAAGATGAGGAAAATCTGAACTGAAGCAGGCAAGTAGCATTTAACAGGATTCTGACAATATTCAGATTAAAAGTTTCAATTAAAATACTGTTAGCAAGCTTGTTTTAATCACAAAAGCAATGCTTTCCTAGCCAGGACCAAACACTATTTTAAAGAATGTTTACCTGAAGACCTCCTTAAGGCTTCAGCTTCTATTTCTAAAACGTTTGAAATTTCTTAGTTAGTTTACTACTATAAGATTCATTGAATCAGATGAAGCTAAAGCAGGTGATTGAGCTAAATGATTGTAGGATATCTTTCACACACATCCCTGAGGCAATACCTCTATGTGAAAATTGTGCTCTATTCCTTTAACCTTGGACTTCAATATTTCTTGAATTTCATTGTTCACATTTGGATTAAGATTATTCAAATGATACCACATGAATTTGAATACACTCATATACAACATTTTAAAATATTTAAATATATGTTTAGAAGTTTATTATATATTACATTTACATATGTTCCATCCAGAATGGAAAAATAACAACAACCATAAAGAATAAATGAAACAAAGTCAGAATAGGAAAATAGAAATAACCATAAAGGATAAATGAAACGTCATATAGTCATACTAACATATTAAAGTTGAAATTATTTCTCCATCTTTGGAAAATCATTCTATGATTCTTGACAAAACTGAGGCAATTTACCTTCCTGTATCTTTGCATAAAATGAGTCTAGTCTGAAAGATGCACTTTTCCTACTCTCTTGGCATTAGAATGTCAATACAGCATATTTCAGTTAGTTGAGGATTCTGACCTGCCCAAATGAAGCAGGCAGAAAGAGAAAGTAGTCATGGTAGCCAGATGGGGCACAGGTGGTTTTGCATTTTGAAACAAAACAAATTGTGGTGAAAGTGGTCAGAAACAAACTGACCGTGCCTACAAGGAATCTACCGCCAGTGAGATAATATGCGAGGGAATGACAATGCGTCATATCTGAACACTGCCATATCTCTTGTGTGATGTATTAATGCTGTCACCAAATGTGGTGGATTGACAACTGGTGGTTAATTTGGAACACTCAGCTGAACTGAATCAGCATGACACTGAGCGCGGATGACCCACCTGAAGTTGCAACATGAAAGAAGGACTGGAGAGGAAGAGGTGTTGGTTCTTTGGCTGCCATTGTTTCTCCTGGAGGAGCTTGTCAAGCTTCTTCCCTGATATGAACTCGGCTATTCCCATCATCAGAAGAGCTTGTGCCCTTGTTGCTGACAGTGGCCATGGTTCACTTTGGGGGAGCTCCAGTCCTTACTTTGAGCATTGCTTCCTGGCTCGGGAGGGGAAGATGCATGCTGTTCAGTCTCCAGGAGAAGCTTGTCACACTGGCTTCCTGATATGGACTTGGCTGTTCTCATTGTCAGAGGAGCTTGGGACCTCGTTGTCGCTGAGGATGGCTGTGGTACTTTTCGGGGGAGCTCTGGTCCTTACTTTGAGCGTTGCTTTCTGGCTCCAGTGCAGTGCCCTCAACCTACTGGACCAGATTCTTCAGCCCACTGACACTAACTTTCTAGCTTCTGCCGATGATCTTGGGGCCTCCCCAGCGCAGATCCATGACACACACTTGCATGAGACATTGTGATGGGCTCTCAGTCTTCAGCTGAACTCATGCAGGATGTTGCCATGGGGCCTCAGCTGGATTTTTTGGGGTGTTTAATGTGTGGACAGATTTCCTGCACTTTTCGTGTTTGACTCTTTGGGTGACTATTATAAATTAATAATATAAATTATGTGTCTTGTATTAAATTGTTTCCCTTGCAAATCCTGACTACACCACCAAAATGACCCAAAATCCAAATAGGTTGTTTCACATAAAATAACTAAGATTTATTTTTTTCTAATTAAATTTGCTCCTCACCTTTGAGATATTAGAACATTGCCAGTACCCAATAATGTTTACTAAATTATTAGTGATCTGAGATTTCCAAGAAAGTGTATATTTAGTCATATAAATTTCTCTGTGCTTTTTATTTTGGTCAAAAAAATTGTTTTCTATTCAGATGAGTAGAGATTTTACTTGATCATGCCAGATTAACTTGTTGTTTCCTAATTTATGTTAACAGAACTTATGTTTCCATGCACCACGAAACTGTCAAAGACCTTCACATTAGTGCAGATTTTGTTCAGTGCCTCAATTAGTATGCATTCTTATGGGTAATTAAAATTTTGCGAAGGGTACGATTACATGCTTACTTTTGAATAGAATCAATGATATGATTTGTTGAATTCCTTGAATTTACCACATTGTGATAATATTTTCTTAGAAAATCTCCCTGTACCCATTCTTTGTATTTGGTATCTGTTTCAGTAATACATTATAAATTCTTTTATGTGTAACTTCTGAGTTATTTTAAAAAGTAATAACTTCTTCCATTTTCTTTCATTTTTAATTTGCTCTGGTTTTGTGTACTGTGAGTTATTCCATATTTGGGTCCTAATCTTAAGTAATCACAGTTTATCTTTTCTTTTTACCGGTTAGGAAGTTCTAAATTTTTTCTTCCTACAG